>JASTWK010000698.1:0-90311 GCA_030770225.1 Temnothorax unifasciatus | reverse complement strand
ACTCGACGTTTTAATGTTCATTTATATTTTGTGAACCGTCGGTTTATCTTTTTTACGCGTATTTCAAACGATAAAAAATTTTCTTTCTAATAAAGATAATAAATATAATTCAGAAAAACTGTCAATCAACATTAAATCTTCATATATTAGTGAAAAAAATAAGAATGTACCAAAAAAATGTATAATATTAAATAATAAAATTGAAAATAATGATTTTAACATAGATAATCTTATTTATCCACTGCCACAAACAATTGAAGAGAACGTGTTAAAAGAAAATTCGTGGTTAGATGATCGACATTTAAATAAAATTATGATAATAATAGAAAGATATACTACATTTTCTCGTGTTGATGTTCTTTTCATAATGAATTTATATTGGATTGAACCGATCTTTACTTCCAATGTTCAGATTGTCGGAGGTGAGCATTGCGATAACCACTGGCACTGTATTTACTTACTGTATTTACTTTACTTAATGCTTCATATATATGATAGTTTGTATTTTGATACTCATTCTTATTACGATCTAACATTATTTGAACAAAAATACATTGAAAAACGATACCCTAATCTGGAACAAAATAATATAATATTTGAAAAAGTAACCAAGCAACCAGATCTTGCGTCATGTGGAATATTTGCAGCAGCATTTGCAGTATCAATAGCATTGGGAGAAAATCCTTCAAATACAAAATATTAAACAGATATGCCAAAAATGCGTAGACATTGTCTGAGAATCATAGAAGAGAAAATATTATTACCTTTCCCGGAAGAATAAAAACAACGACAATTACATAATGACAATAATTGCATATTGTCATATGTAAAAAGCTACCAATCCGTAATTCTAAAGATATAATTAAGGCAAAGAGACAAACAATAATAAAAAGAAGAGCTGTGTTCCAGATTCGGCACGACAGAAAGGAAATTGGAAACAATAACTCGTGAATCGTGTGCTTTTCAGGCAAATCGAGTGTCTCTTCTGTATATAATGGTAATAGTGGTGACCGCTCAAGATAAATAGTACTGAGATTGAAACCTATCTATTTTAGAAAATAAGATCGTTGTTCACGAGTAGAGAGAATAATCACTCGGTCGAGAAGCGTCGCCGCTTCTCGATAAATGATACTAAATGATACTATATCGATTTAAAAAAAAACAGCCCGATATCTCAATATTGGCGGAAGTTAAAGCAACCACGGACATTTCCAAAAACAATGTGCAGGTTTCTACTTGCACACTTTAAAAAACGGAGAAATAAATATCTAAATCTACATAAAAATAATTAAAAATAATAAAATAACATTGAAAGTTAAAATGCATTCTGCGCTGAGCGCAGTGATTATTATAAAAATGCATTCTGCGCGGAGCGCAGTAAAATTGTGAAAATGCATTCTACGCTAGGTGCAGTAATTATTATGAAAATGCATTCTGCGTTTTCGCAGTATACAATAAAATGTATCTATTATAATCAGTTTAAATAACGAACAAAAATCAATAAACAATATGCTCCGTTCAACAACCTGCATTATATTATTTTTTAGTGGACTAGGCCTACAGGGGAAACCACTTTAAAAAAGTGCGTCAACAATAGTACCTCATGGGTGACGAGAAAATCTATTGTCGTGATTTTTTTAGAAATGCCCGTGTTGTTTCATATATAATTCTTTAAGATTTGACGAAGATCGATGAAGGAGTTATCGATTTTTAATTGATTTTTGTAATAGTATAACAGATATTAGTCGCAATAAAACTTATCACAATAAAAAAATGTGTGCAAGTAGAAACTTGCACATTGCTTCCTCATAGTTCTTAAGTGTGCAAGTAGAAACTTGCACATTGCTTCCTCATAGTTCTTAAGTGTGCAAGTAGAAACTTGCACATTGCTTCCTCATAGTTCTTAAGTGTGCAAGTAGAAACTTGCACATTGCTTCCTCATAGTTCTTAAGTGTGCAAGTAGAAACTTGCACATTGCTTACTCATAGTTCTTAAGTGTGCAAGTAGAAACCTACATATTGCTTTAGTTTTTAAGTGGGCAAGTAGAAACTTGCACATTGCTTCCTTATAGTTTTTAAGTGTGCAAGTAGAAACCTTCGCTCACAAAGCTTCTCTATGAGAAAAATTGTATTTTATTCAATGTATAATTATTAGCATTTATTTGTTTTGGCTTCCTCATGGAGGAAGCTTTGTGAGCGAAAGTTTCTACTTGCACACTTAAAAACTATACCTAAGGAAGCAATGTGCAGGTTTCTACTTGCACACTTAAAAATAATTTACATACTTAAAAATTGTGAGGAAGTAATGTGCAAGTTTCTACTTGCCCACTTAAAAACTAAAGCAATATGTAGGTTTCTACTTGCACACTTAAGAACTATGAGTAAGCAATGTGCAAGTTTCTACTTGCACACTTAAGAACTATAAGTAAGCAATGTGCAAGTTTCTACTTGCACACTTAAGAACTATGAGGAAACAATGTGCAAGTTTCTACTTGCACACTTTTCAAATTTTTGTGTGTTTTTTTATTTTATTAGTTTAAAATTATTATTATAAAAATTTGGAGTAATTTTTTTTTAAACTATGATCTAAATAGCGTATTTTATGTTCAATACATTTTTTTCTTAGACGTTGTTTAATAGGCAAAAAAATTCATTAAAAATTTTGCAGTCCTCATTTTGCGCAGGCTCTATTTCGGAAACGCTACATTTATTATATAAACGATCTTACATGGGTATAGTACTCGTAAAGACCTGTTAAAAAACGAGCAGCCATCAAAAATAAAAAGGTCAAAGTTTGACCCCTTGCGAATTGGCGTGGAATGCCCCATATATATGGGGCGTTCTCTGTCAAAAAGGCCATCCCCCTGCCCACTTCAATTTTTGAGATAGAATGCTCTAAAAAGGCTTAAAATTTTCGTTGAAGTGTCTATTTTTTGATGCCGCATGGTGTTTTTGAAAATTTAAAATGGCGGGCCCAGAATCGCGATTAGAATGGAAAAAGCCATTAAAAGCACAATAATATTAGGCAACAAATTTTAAATTTTGTCGATTACATGAGTGTGAATAATCATTTTCAATGTATTTTTGCCTGCTGAACACGAATCCGTTGTCCAAATTTCACTAGCACGTCACAATTAAAAAAAAATGGCCTTAAAGTTGTAAAAACGGCATTTTTGATGGTTGTAGCACGGCAGCTATTTTTTCCCTCAATTTCATTAATGCCACGCGAAAGTACCAACTTTTAGCTTTAAAATGCCTTGTGTTTTGTTTTGGTATGATTATTCGTTTTTGAGATATAGCTAGAATTAGAAACACCGGTTGCGCGCTGGACTGGATTCTGTTTGATGGTTAACCAGCTTACCGGAGATAAAAAAAGATGTCAAAAATCTTAAAAAAAATAATATACATGACTGATGGGGCAAAATAGCATTTTCAAAATAAATTTCAGAGTTTTGGAGCTGGTTGACCATCAAACAGAATCAGTCCAGCGCGCAACCGGTGTTTCTAATTCTAGCTATATCTCAGAAACAAATAATCATACCAAAATGAAACACAAGGCATTTTAAAGCTAAAAGTTGGTACTGACGTGTGGCATTAATGTAATTGAGGGAAAAAATTTGCTGCCGTGCTACAACCATCAAAAATGCCGTTTTTACAACTTTGAGGCCATTTTTCTCAAAATTGTGACGTGCTAGTTGAATTTGGACAACGGATTCGTGTTCAGCAGGCAAAAATACATCGAAAATACTATTCACACTCATGTAATCGACAAAATTTAAAATTTGTTACCTAATATTATCGTGCTTTTAATTGGCTTTTTTCATTCTAATCGCAATTCTGGGTCCGCCATTTTAAGATGTCAAAAACACCATACGGCATCAAAAAATAGACACTTCAACCAAAATTTTAAGCCCTTTTAGAGCATTCTATCTCAAAAATTGAAGTGGGCAGAGGGGATGGCCTTTTTGACAGAGAACGCCCCATATATATATATATATATATATATATATATATATATATATATATTAATAATCTGAAATAAATGTTATTAGGCACGAGATCCGTTGATAACCATTTCCATCGTTATTTATAACAATAAAAACGATTATCAGCGGATCTTATGTCTAACAACATTTATTTCAAATTATTAATATTTCATCATTAACATTAATAATTAATTCAATATACTGATGCTAATAAACATCTTTATGTAAATAATGCTACTGAATCTCATTTAAATCTACAAGGAATTTATTACTGAAAAGTACTCATTAAATATTATGATAATTTGCCTTATATAAACTATTTATTAGCATCATATTTAAAATTGTATATTTTATACTAATAAACCTCTTGTTTATGAGATTAAGATTAAGATTTTTAAGATGCAGCAGCATCATTTATATAAAGAACTAGCATGCCCCGCCGGGCTTCGCCCCGGATAACATGTGTATTAAGACACACAAATAGTCTCTCTCCCTCTCCCTCTCCCTCTCCCTCTCCTCTCCTCTCTAGCAGAGAGAGATGAGCGAGCTTCTCACTCCACTGAACCCTGCGAGCATCTCGCGCCTCGCGCCCACTCCCGGCGCCCTCGCCCGCTCCCTCTCGAACGATGCACGCTAAAGCACTCGAACGCCGGCAGCTACCCTGTCCTCTCCTCTCCCTCTCCCTCTCACTCTCCCTCTCCCTCTCCCCTCTCCCTCTCCCTCTCCCCCTCTCCCTCTCCCTCTCCCTCTCCTCTCCCTCTCCCTCTCCCTCTCCATCTCCCTCTCCCTCTCCCTCTCCTCTCACCTCTCCCTCTCCCTTCCCTCTCCCTCTCCCTCTCCCTCTCCTCTCCTCTCCCTCTCCCTCTCCCTCTCCCTCTCCCTCTCCCTCTCCTCTCCTCTCCTCTCTCTCTCTCTCTCTCTCCTCCTCTCTCTCCATATACATTATTCTCTTACGCATAGCTTTTGCCATTTTTTAATTTTCAATATTACAAACTTATATTTCAAAAATAAAGCATTTTCGCATATAATATGCCATACCTCAATTTTGTATCAGTACCGCCAGCATTAGCATTACCCAAGATGTACCTCGTGGAGGTTGCTTGGTCGGATTTACACCTCTTGTGTATGTGTGTTTGTGTTAGTGTTTGTGTGTGTGTGTGTGTGTGTGTGTGTTTGTATGTGTGTTTGTCTGTGTGTTTATTTGTGTCTGTGTGTGTGTATATGTGTGTGTTTTTGTGTTTGTATGTATGTGTTTGTGTTTGTGTTTATGTGTGTGTGTTTGTTTGTGTGTGTGTTTGTTTGTGTGTTTGTTTGTGTGTGTGTTTGTTTGTGTGTTTGTTTGTTTGTGTGTGTGTGTGTGTGTGTGTGGATGCGTATGTGTGCGTGCGTATGTCTATATATATATATATATATAGATATGCGCACGCGATTGTGTACATACTTGTATGTGGATGCGTATGTTTGCGTGTACGTACGTACGTATATGTAGATGCGTATACGTATGCGTTTCGTGCCATATGCGTCTACGTAAACGTATGCGCATGCATGCGTGTATGTATGTATATACGCATGCGCGCACGCTTTTGTTTAGTTTGTGTACATGTATCTATTTATGCGCGCGCGCATGCGTTTCTTCATTTTTCCATTTTGCACGGATACACATCCTTTTTGACTTTGACACTAAACTTTTATACGATACTTTTTTCTTTTAATTAAATTACTTTATTTCCCAAAAATATGTTTGCAACACTTTAATTCACACTCATCCTTCATACAAATTTCTTTTTATTTTTTGTTGTTCCATTTTAAGCTTACAAAACTTCTGGATAAATAATATTTTTAATTTTCCTACTTGTTGGTAGTAAAATATATTGATTTTCTGCATTTCCAGTCCTAGATAATCCAACATATAATTGTCTATGTGAAAAACATTCCCCACGCAAATCAATTCCAACATATTTAAACGTCTGTCCTTGTGATTTATTAATTGTAATTGCAAAAGACACTTTAATTGGAAACTGTTGTCGTTTAAATTGAAATGGCAAATCCGTTGGAATCATAGGAATTCGAGGTATATAGGCGAGTTCACCTGCTGCTGGACCAGTAAGGATGATAGCTTCGATTATATTGTTGCACATCTTTTTGATCTGTAATCTAGTGCCATTACATAATTTCGGTGAATTCAAATTTCGCAACAACATTATTGATATTCCGACTTTCAGTTTCAGATAATGCATTGGAAAACCTGATGGATTAAGTGCGTTTAAAAATTCTTGAGGATAGTGTACTACATCGTCATTATTAATGACGGTATCAATGGATCTGTATTCTCGGCTTTCACAATTTATCTTCTCCAAAATTATGTTGTTTATCTCCTCTACTGATGCGTTTCTTGGCGATACAATTGCTCTTTCACATAGCCAATTATAAGATTTCTCTACTAAATTTTCAATATCAGGGTAAATTTCATCAATCAATTCGATTATAGTATTTACAACCTTTCCTATTTTCTCGTCAATATTTATGTAACCATTATCATTAATTATTTTTCCCTCTCCTATATTTATTAATTGCTGTGAAAATTCAAAATGTCGTCTTATACAGACGATTCCGAGTCTCGACGTCGAACTCGCGAAACTCATGTTCGACCGTTAGACGCCGTGCCGTCGTAAGCGGTGAGATCCCGACGACGGGCAGAGGCGCCGTACGGCAAACCGGGCTCGTGCGACGACCGGCCGGCGAGGACCGGCCGCCTAGTAGTGTGTCACATTGTTTTGAGCCTTTCGACTCACGAGACTCCTAGAGATATCATTGCCACCTTTGACTAGAGAGGATACGGCCTTAGAGGCGTTCAGGCATAATCCTACGGATGGTAGCTTCGCACCACCGGCCGCTCGACCGAGTGCGTGAACCAAATGTCCGAACCTGCGGTTCCTCTCGTACTGAGCAGGATTACTATCGCAATGACTGGTCATCAGTAGGATAAAACTAACCTGTCTCACGACGGTCTAATACTCACGACTGTGTCATTATATCTACAACGCTCTTTGTGTAAAATATCCTCGCATAATTTAAATCCCGAGTGGCAAAGTTTCCCACAATATGTCTGGTCGCGACGGCTGACAAAATACTAAAATAATTGCAAATAATTCTCTTAATCCTCTCGGCGACTGCAATTCAACGGCATCAGCGAGTGTGTTTTTCCATTGGTCATCATTTTCCAAAAGTCCACGTTCTTGGCAAGCTGCTTTAAATGTAGGATTAACCACACTGTTTACCGTTCTTAACACCTCAAAAGAAGTTGGGCCTCGAACATGGTGCAATAACATTCGCAAATAAAAACACTCGGTTTGATTTGGATGAATTGTATAAATTCTTCCAAGAGCCGAATCCTTTTTTATACCAGGATGTCCTTCGACATCTTGCCCTCTTTTTCTTCTCATAAATGTATTATTTTTCCAAGTATAGTACCCTGGAACTTCATGATATAATAACGTTTTTGCAAATTCATCCGTTTTGCATAGGTCGAAGAACGCGATTAACGTTGTTTTTCGTGGATTTTCAATAACTTCTTGAATATTGTTTTCTGTAAAATACACACGTTGTCCATTTTCTAAATGTACTGCCAAATGCATTACAGTCGGATATCGTTCATGAATTGAAAAATCGAAAAATCTCCAGCAAGCCTCTGAGGTACTTATGTAACGACCATTTACATACTTCTTCACTTCATCCATTTTATTTTGAACAGTAAACGTGGCTTGGTCCGAACCTTTATTAATATATTTACATATATACTTAATAGCCTGTACCGAATGGCAATATTCAACATTTATATGAGCCTGTAAACATCTCGTCAACATAGGACAATATGGAACAATCCATCTATTATCTATTCTTACTATTTTCCCACGTATATTAAGATTTGCAATATATCCTCCATTCTCTAAACTCCTTCGTCTATAAGTTGGATAGCCATCATTCCCTGTTTGTGTTTTTGTAATGAAATTTCATGGATATCTCTTCAAACATCTATTATTCTTCATGCATGATGAGGCTGTGTTGTGCTCTCCACATGGTCCATGTATCATATTTTTGCACACTATTGCATATAACAATGGATCACGTTCCTTATCTGGCAGTTCTGCACAAATGAATTTGTCTATTTCGTCTGGCTGAATTTTTGTATGCAACCATAAAAGTATATGGCAGTGTGGTAAACCTCGTTTTTGTCACTCCACACTAAACATGTAACATTTCACCATCCCAAATATTTCATTTTTTGTGCATAGTTTTATTAGCTTTTTCATTTTTAAATGAAAAACTCTTGCAATTATATCATGTCTATCATATGATTTTTGTCCCTGAAACAATTCATTCTTTATTTCTGACCACTCCGGATTACATGTAAATGTTATAAATAAATCAGGCCGTCCATAGTTACGCACATACGTCATCGCGTCTTGCGTTTTCTCCTGCATGTATCGCGGTGATCCAGTGAATGACGACGGAAGAATAATATGCTGACCTACATTCGCAGCATTTACATTAGCATCCTGATTTAGTGCATCTCGCAAATGTATATATTCATCTACACGTAATTTTTTCTGATTACGTTGTATAAAATCTAATCTTTCTGAGATCATTTTCGCCATCATATCCACACAATACTGGTTGAATAAATTTTTAAAATAATGTAAATGATTTATTCTATTTTCTCTAACCATTAATCTATATGCATAAAACTGCATACAAGATACTGTTTTCACGTTTACACAATTTGTATTACTTTTTTGTGCTATTGATAAATTATAACCGTCCTCTCCTCTTATAAACATAAGGGGATATTGTAATGGATCATAGGCCCGATGAAGTTCATTAACACGTTGCAACCGTCCATCTCGACAATGCAGCACGATATCTCTCGATCCCTTTTCCTCATCTATCATCAAGACTGCAACCTCGTTCATTGTAGGAACATTATATCGTCCCCTATGTTCATTTACAGGTGCCCAATCAGCGTGAATAATTATCTTTAATTCTTCTGTCGCACCTTCTAAGTTTCTTTCAAGATTATATTTAAAACTTTTAATATAACTATTATGTTCTTGCAAACTTTTTTGCAATAATTCAATCAACTCTCTCTCTTTAGATTTGGAATTATATCTAATCGTCTTGAAATTTGATCTGCGTCTGAAATAAAATAAATCTGTAAAAATTCTGGTTTTTTTCCTGGTATTGGAAGTAAACTGCCAATGTAGTGGTATATTTGTCCTTGAATTTTAAATGTGGGCATAAAATTGCCTTCTCTCACTTCTTTTGCACCAAATGATGTCATTTGAAATAAAGTATTATATTTTCTTGCATTCTCTAAAAAATTTTTTGAAAATGGATGTGTCCCAAAAATTAAACTTTTAATTAGTTCTGGCGGTTCCTCGGGTTCTGGTAAAACCACTTTACCCCCAAAACAACAAAGACCTGGCAATTCCTCAGACCATTTCCTTGCATTGCAATGTCTACAGATTTTTTCCATTTTTCCAATTGAAATTTCTTTCATATTCTCATAATCTATTTCAGGTTGATATGCTAATGCTGCCCTCATACCAAATGCATTTCTAGATTGCTCTTTATTGCGAGCTGTGCGTTGTCGTTGTTCCTCGAGTCGCCTCATTTGTTGCATGCTTCTTAATCTTTTTCGTTCCAATTCGTTGTCCTGATTTAGGCAAGTTTCATTTTCATTACGTTTCTTTTTTTCCCTGTTAACTTGCATTCTCTTTGCATCAGGAGTATTTCTAGACAATGTAGTCTTTCTTTTTGGCATTTTTTCTATTATACACTTAATTATTCTTCCTTAAATTGAAGAAATTTAAGCTACGCAAATTTACTTTCAAAACAAACCAAAAACCTTGTCCCACGTTATTTCTTTCTTATTTTTACTAAAACTTATTTCATAAAAATGTTATTAATTTTCTCTTTTTTTTAAATTAATTTTATCTTTTTTCTAAATACGTTATTTTATTTTTTAAATCGTAAAAATCAATAAATATCTTTTTTTTATGATTTTTTAAAATTTTTATTAATTTCTAAATCTTAGAACACTCTTATTTTTACTAAAACTTATTTCATCAAAATGTTATTAATTTTCTCTTTTCTCTTTTTTACAAATTAATTTTATCTTTTTTCTTTTAATATCTTCTTTCTAAATACGTTATTTCCTTTTTTAAATCATAATAATCAATAAATGTCTTTAAAAATTTTTTTTTGTAATTTCTATTAATTTCTAAATCTTAGAACACTCTTATTTTCATTAAAATTTATTTCATCAAAATATTATTAATTTTCTCTTTTTTTTAACACATTAATTTTATCTTGTTATTAATTGTATATTGTAATTTTTATTAATTTCTAAACCTTAAAACACTCTTTATTTGTTTATTTACTATTCTTTAAACTTACCTTTTTTGGTTTCACTCTACCTTACTCAATTCCTTGTTTAAATCCTCTCCAGAACCTCTTTCTTTCTTTATCTATTTCTATTTATCTCTTACTCTCATACTCTCCTACTCCATCCTTCGTTCCAAATCCTTAATTTTCCAAAACCTCTCTTTCTTTATTTACCTCTGTTTTATCTCAATCTTTCCTCACTATTTTTCTATTTCTTAAATTATAAAATAAATATTTATTGTAACTTTAATTATTAACTATAATACATTTTCATTTTTATTTTAACCTTAACTTACTTTATCTTCCCCTTCCTCTTCACGTTTTATCTCCCTGTCACAACCATATCAATTCACATCCATTATATTCACATCCGTTAACTCTCAATTTCTCTCCTTCGCAACCGCTCAGTTTACACCTGTTGTTAACTTTCAATTTCTCTCAAGTAACTTTCTTTTTCTCAAATATTATTTCCTTATGCGATTTACATTCAAATCTGCTTGACTTCATTCGCTTTTTTTGCATTTGTAATGAATTTCAAAGATCGATAATCGTCCAGACAAAAGACGAATCATTTTCTCAAATATACATCCATTTTTTATTTCAACATTACGTAAATTTTATTTTTTTAAATTTCTTTTAAACAATTTCAAGAAAAACACATTTTATTTCTAAAATAAAAATTTACTACATTTAAAATTAATTTCTTTTAATTTTCAAGGCGTAACATGTACCAAAACATTTAATAACAATTCTTTTTTTTAATTAAACAGTCACATACATTTAACATTAATTTCTTTTGATTTTTTTTTAATTCATTCGAATCTTCATCTTCTCCCAAACAATCTTTTCGCTTCCTTTTCTCTTCTTCATTTCCCATATACTTTTCATAGTCTTGCTTGCTTGAACTATCACCTTTCTCCCTTCTCTCTTCTTTTTCATCTTCCTCCTTTTTCTCTTCTTTACTTGCCATTTCCTTTTCATCATCTTTCTCCCTTTTTTCCTCTTCATTTCTCATCTGCTTTTCATACTCTTCATACTGTTCAGCTCCAATAATATTAATTTCGTCCATCCCGTCATTTAAAACTATAATATTTAAATTTCGATAATTTACAAATTATTTACAAATTAATATAATATTTAAATTTACATTTAAATAAATGTAAATATAATATTTAATTTATATTAGGTTTACATCTTTTTTAAACTTACGTTCTTCAACATTAATTTCATTTTCTTGATGAAATTCTTTATCCATCTTCCGTTTTCGTTATTGACGTTTAATATATGAATTTAGCGACTTTCAATTGATTAATATTTAATATGTGAATTTAGCGACTTTTAATATTGATTAATTAATTATATTTAATATATGAATTTAACAACTTATTTTTTCTCTACTCTTAATCGGTATTAAAATTATATGAAATTTAATAAAAATTTGGTCAAATGGTTTTTAATTGAAAAAATTTCAGTATCGGTTTCCAAAGAGATCGGTAACAAAAAATTATACACTTTATGGCACTCCCCGGAAAATTCAACCCCTGTTTTATTAATATATGAATTTAACAACTTATTTATTCTCTATCCGTCAATTATTTCCCGAAAAATTGAAGAAATTACAAAAACCGGTTTCCAGAAGATCGGTAACGAAAAACTATACACCCTATAACACTCCCCGAAAAATTCTACCACTATTTCATATAGGCTTGGTAAAAATTTGGTCCATTGGTTTTCGAGATCATAGCGAACAAAAAAACTGCAAACCCTGTTGCTTTATAATAATAGTATAGATTATATAATGCTCATTAGTATTGATATATTAAATTGATTATCAATTTAATGATAAATTATTAATTAATTAAACAAAATGAATATTGTAAGATTTGTTAATGGTGATTTCTGCCATTATTTAAACTTACATTGAATGAAATTTATTAGCCGACTTATAATAATTTAAATTTGCACACATATGCTGACTTTTGTCCTGTGCATAAACATTGTGTGCAAAAAAATAATTTAAGTAATAAAATTATAATATATCATGATTATGATGGACTATAGTACGAGCTTTTTTCGTAAAAGAGATGTCTTTCGTTTTCTTAATAAAATTTATTTCATAACCTGTATTGTCATCTCGACTTCTGTTTTAACGTTACTGCTGCGGAAATCCGTCACAATTGTATTGCAACTTCGGGCGCTACAAAGTCCATTTTATTGTAAAAAAGATATGCGAGTGATTATAGGTGATGCATCGAAGTCAACGCAATTGTGAACGACCATGCGCGCCTGCTCGAATGGGCAACCCGCCGTACCGTCTTGATACACCTAGTCCAGTCGGCACGTCGTTAAAAATGACAAATAAATCGACTAATTAGGACAAAGTTGCAAAAAATTTTAATCTCTTTGTTTGTGTGTCAGTAATGACGTACTAAGTTTCCGACCTCCCCCGTGGTGTGCTTCGGCCGCCATCTTGGAAGAAAGAGGTGAAAAATCGGTTTTTCGCAAATATCTCGGTTTCCATTAGACTTAAGCTAAAATAGTTTAATACAATATTGCAGGGAATTAAATTCTCTACAAAAAAGGAAGTATAGATTTTTTTTCCTACAACCAATAGTTTTGGCGCTAGAGCCAGGAAAAGTAGGATACTTTTTGTAACAAACGGTTTTAGCGACTCTATCTCGCCGTATCTCACTTCTCAAATAAATGGCGTTGTTATTGTGCTAGTGAACCGTTGTTGTTTCACACACCTAGCTTTGTATTATTTACTCGACAGTGCTATAAGTACACTCCTTGTTAAAAAATAGGAGCATCCAAGATTTTAAATAAATTAAAAGATATAGTTATAACGATTATGTTTCTGCAAGCGTACTTTTCAATGAATCTATGATAGTTTCCATGCCCCAAGAAAAATTTCTATCAAATGAAAAAAATAAGGATGGACTTATCTCAATGTTGAGTAAAAAACTTTAAACTGCAGGATTTATATCAAGCAAGCTATTGAAGATGCTGACACTCGATCTTATTGTCAATACTGCAATTGATGCATCGAAGAATTACGATTCCGTAGTAATAGTTGGCGAAGATAGGGTAGACCGGGGCACGTTGTCACACATTTTGTTCAATATTTTTTGTATTTTTTACATTCAATATTTGAGAGTACTTTGATATGCCAAAATTTCGAGTGAACCCTCAGTTTCAATTGGATAGTATCGAATTTTGTGTGATTGTTACTCTACAGTTGTTACATAACAATAAATAACGACAGGTCGCTTGTAACAACGTGCCCCGGTCACGGGGCACGTTGTCACATCAAATGTGATTGCATGCAAAATGTTATCCAAACTGAATTCAACGTAAATATCAATATATTATAGTGCGCTGCAATGTAAAAAAGTAAAATCCTTCACAGAAACATTTATTTTATTTCAAAAAAGTACAAAAAGCACGAAGTTTTTGTCTTAATCTAAATACAAGAATTTCACTCGAATGCGCAACTTATTGATACACATTTAACAGCAAGACGAATTACTTCTAGATCAACTACTGCGGCTCTCGCAGTTTTCCGTTTGTAGGAGCGCACCATATCCCAATTGCACCTATGACATTAAAATTCGTGACAACGTGCCCCGAGGGCATTTTTTTACTCCAAACAGCCTCATGGCCGACACGTTTGAGATATTCATAAGGTTAGGTATTGCACGCGGTAGGTAAAAGTACATACTTTAAGATAATATAAAGGTCTATTCTGAAAAAACATAAGCTTCATGTCCAGTACATTGAATATTAGACAATAAAATTTTACTTACGGTCGCAAAAAACTTTCAAAAGCAATCTCAACACTGTAAACATACCAAAGATGGGCATACACTAACACGTTTTGAGAATAACGGGTGTTGTCCTCTGATTATTAGTTTTTTAAATAAAGCCGATGTGACAACGTGCCCCGTGTGACAACGTGCCCCGGTCTACCCTATTGATCTTTTAGTGTTACTGACAGTTTTAGCATCATCTAAATCTAACATCTATTTCATGAAACCGAGTAAGGAAAAAACAGAGCAGAAGATTTATTCATCTACTTCCTTCCAATCCTGATATTGCTAAGCATATTCTGTTTCTTCAAGCATTCACTGGTTGTGATACCACTTCAACATTTTTCAGGCAGGGTAAAATAAAATTTATTAAACTGTTCCAAAAAGATGAAAATTTGCAGAATATTTCAAAATTTTTTGGAGATCCGGATGCTCATCCAGATTTCATTGACATAGCAAGACAAAAATGTATTCTCGCTTTATACGAAGCAAAAAGCAATAGTTTTCTGGATGAGTTTTGATTTTCATGCTTCGCCAAATCTACGTCGAAAGTAATGTTCAACATTGCTTCTATACTACCTACTGAAGGAGCTGCACGTCAACACTTCTTCAGAGTCTACCATCAGATTCAGCAGTGGCGCGGAGTTAAAAAAAATCATCAAGATTGGGGCTGGAAATATACAAAAAATGGTTTATTTCCAGTTCCTTCAATGAAGAAAGCCGCTCCGCAGGATATTCTGAAGAAGATCTTCTGCAAATGCACAAAAGGCTGCAAAGCGAATTGCTGTTGCAGAAAAGCTGGATTGCCATGCTTTGTGACTTGTCAACTGTCGAGGTCAAGCATGCACAAACATCGACATTATAATAGATCACTGTGACGATGAAGAAATCGACGTAACTGTTCAACATTTTGAGGAGACATTGACCGATCCTGACAATGAGATTGATTCGAACAACGAGGAAGAACTAGAAAAAGCAGAGAAGGAAGATAATATTGAGGAAAAAGAAGATGCTGCGGAAGATGACATTTGCCAACCTTCTACATCAAAAAGAACAAGATTTGAATAATTAATTTTTGTACTTCTCTGACTGCTGCAGACCTTGAGGTGAGCTCTCTCCTTTCTCTTTCTGTTTTAACGATTGACTAAATATATTTTTCCTTTTCACAGCGAAAATGTCCACTATAACCGTGCGTACCAGCTCGCTTGTCACGACATCTCCTCAAGAAGGGAACTTTCTACCTCGAGCTCTGCAGGAATAGAATCTTCTTATCTCAATAAATGGTGAAGATGACTCGAATGAAGAGCCGAAACGTTCATCACATCTGAATACACGGTTTTTTTCTTTTTTATTTGCGCACCACGTTTCGTGCCTGACTCGCATTCGTCGTTTTAAATCGTTGACACTTACAAGTTTAATTATATTATTGAATAATTAAGACAATCCTGGTAAAAAAAATTCTCATAATCTTAATAATAAACTGAGTGGATTAGGCCTACAGGGAACACCACATAAAAAAAAACGCGCCACTAACTCTACCGCAAGATGGTGAGGAAACGAATTCAAAAGTACACTACAGCCTCTGAGAAGTGAGATATGGCGAGATAAAGTCGCTGAAACCGTTTCTTACAAAAAATATCCTACTTTTCCCAGCTGTAGCGCCAAAACTATTGGTCGTAGGAAAAAAATCTATACTTCTTTTTTTGTAGAGAATTTAATTCCCTACAATATTGTATTAAACTATTTTAGCCTAAGTCTAATGGAAACCGACATATTCGCAAAAAACCGATTTTTTACCTCTTTCTTCCAAGATGGCGGCCGAAGCACACCACGGGGGAGGTCGGAAACTTAGTACGTCATTACTGACACCCAAACAAAACGATTAAAATTTTTTGCAGCTTTGTCCTAATTAGTCGATTTTCAAATGTACTTGCCGACTGGACAAACCCTGTACTTGATATGCATGGTAATGCTCGTTGAAGCAAATAGTGTCGAATTCTTGCACGTGGAAATAAACTTGTAAAAAATAAAATATTTATTTTTAATACAATTAATACCAGAATCAAATTTTTACTGAATAAACATACACGTTTACAAGCTGAATCTCCAACCATGACCGAAGAGGAACGATGTTCCTGGTTCACGATTCCATTTGTTCCGGGGGTGTCGGAGGAATTTAAGAGGGTAGTTCAAGACTTAAATGTCAAATTGTCATTTTACAGCCTAAATAAACTTAATAAATTTATAAAGGTACAAAAAGACACTCTCCCAACTCTATCTAACAAAAATGTCGTGTACAAAATCTCTTGCAAAGATTGCGACGCATCATACGTAGGTCAGACGAAAAGACAGTTAAAAACACGTATCTCAGAACACCGCAATCACATTAACAGAAATACAACGACCCTTTCAGTTATTACAGAACATAGATTGGAACGTGATCACGAATTCGACTGGGAGAGTGTCGAAATTTTAGATAACGAAAGATTTCTTTCTAGAAGATTAGTCTCGGAGATGACTCACATAAAATTGCAGAAGAATGGTATTAATTTGCAAAGCGACACGGATTTTTTGAATCATGCATATACCACCGTACTGAGTAAATTATAGATTGCGCCTACGAACATTGTTATTGGTACACGTAATATTGTGACGTCGCCAGAGTTCTGCACGACCATTGGTCCTCCCGATACCTATTAATTTACTGTTAACTCACTATGTACATTTCGCGCTCATGTTTTGACGTTCGACTCGTTTCTCCTTTGAGATATCCTCACATCATTGTTGACTGCTGCGCCGACGAGATCGTTTAGTCTCGCCATTCTTTTTTAAATTGTATATTTCTATTCCTGGGCTTTCAGACCGAATGGTGAGTTTCATAAGATTCTTTTTCAAAATTATAACTTTATCCTGACATATTTACAGATATGGATCTTTGAGTCTGTGTTTCTGACCGTCGAATCATGAAACTCGCCATAAGGAAGTGAGAACGCTCTAATATTGTAACGGCTGAAGATGGCTCAGAGCTGAGCCGAAACGTTTCGTATGTTTGGAAGGTGGAGAGAAATAATAAATTCTATTGAATTTACGCCCCAAGATCAGCGTCTGACCCTTACCGCCCTGACTTCTTACTCATTGAAATAAAATATTGTTATTAATTTTCCAAATTGAGGATCTTCTCCAAAAGGCGTCACCAATATTGTTTCTGGTGAATATTTTATGCCATTTACTGTCACATATTTCAACGTTGTGACTGGTATCTTTTCCTTTAAATCGATCATTTTTGTCAAAAGATTCCAGCCATCAACATTGTTTGTTGGTCCATTTACGATCTTCCCGTGGATTTCTTTATTGAATTCATGTATGTAGCATAATTCTAAATTATGTCGGATAGCTAGGGTCAGTGGCAAGTTAACATCAGACGTGGTTCCCATTGTAAATTCTTTCAGTTGTTTATTTTTTCTCTCAAACTTCATGGCTGAAAAATGAATTACGGGACCATTTAAAAGCATTATTCTTGAATAATGGGTTAATAAGTGCATTTTAGGCTTCAATGGTCCGAAGCATTCCAAATATAAAGCGTGGTGTTCCCCAGGTCATAAGCGGCTACGCCTTTAAACACATCATGCATTACGTCAACCGTAATGTTTTCCGCAACGTGAAAATTTAGTATTTTGTGAAAAATGCATTCTTTTCTAATACCGGTATGCTGGAAGTCTTGCTTTGCAACATCAATATTGTACGACTGGACCGTTCTCAAAACTGCATCATTTCCAGTAGATCACTACATTCAGATTTGGAAGCCTTACATATTCTGCAATAATAATTTGCACTGAAGCTTTCCGAAAATCCAAGTATTGAGTTTAGTCCTAAATTATCCCCCAACGTTAAAACGTACTCAAAGAATACTACGATATTCTGTCCATTGATATTGAGGTTTATTCCTTCTTTGGATAAACTCTTAATATCATCGATTGTTTTCGTGAATACTTTTTCGTTGCCAAATTCCTTTAGGTGCTTCGCATAAAACACCGAAGAAATAAAAATGTTCTTCAATTTAGCAGAGACATGGGGTGGCAATGTGGCGAACGTAACGTATGCTGCCCCTAATTTTCCCTCTCCCGCATGGCTTCCTAACGGATTCCCGGTTTCAAATTCATCATAATAACAATACAACGGAAGAACTACTTTATCTGTATTGTTATTGTAGTGTATGTAGGTAGGTTCGAAGGATCGACACTTGTGTAAATATAAACTTCTCTTTATTATTGAAGGAGGATCTCAAGGCGGTGTAATCTGATCGGTAGCTTTCGATCGTCTGAACTCTGAGACCGTTAACGCCTGCGCACACGTACATATCCGCCTCGAAGCGCCCTATACACTCAACGACTTATATCGACTATATCGATTGTATCGCATATCGCAACATAAATAGCGTGGCAACTCAACTCTACATAACAGTTATATTTTTTATTCCATAAATCACCTTGAATGAAATTCGAAAGTCGTATTTTTTCATTTGATACTTTATCCATGTAAGTTTGAATTTGTTCGAATATACCGGGAATGGCAAGTATTGTTTGCAACGTTTTTCTTAGAGGGATGTGAACACCGAATACTGGTTTCATTACGGCGTGTTTATTTTGTTCATTGTCATTTTCAACGACAGGCTGTTTTCCGATTTCAAATGTCTCTGGAGGGATGTACAGACTTTCCTGTTTATATGTTTGGAACCGAAAATGTTCACTTGAAAACTTTCCAAACATATTCTTACAGTCTTCTAATATGTACTGTATTTTTGCGTACGACGAATCATTCATTTCTTTTTTACACATTTTCACTCTGTTTTGAATGAATGTAAGGAACGATTGCGAAACAAATTTATCAAACATATCGATGACATCGTTAACCGCTTTACGAGATAGAAAAGGATGATTGTAAAGGGATAATGTCAACTTTAATATCTCTCTATCAAGCATGTCTCTACCGATTTCGGATATGTTTGAAACGTTTCCTGAATCCATTATCAAGTTAATAAATAAACCTTTATACTATGTAATCAATTTTTACATTCACGAAAAAACTTTCTTTGTTTTTAATAAATTTACATTTTATTAATTTGTTCGATAACTGCAGTCACACATGAATGCAAATTAATGTTGGTGAATTCGTACACCGTTCTCTCTAAAAATTGCCACACGTGGCCTGACACGTGTGAAAACTTTTTTTTGCAAACTTTTACAGCCTGGAAACATATGTCCACCGCACGTAATGGGGAAGTTTGGTAAATCTGATCGCCAATGACGACAACCGCCGAAATTATTTTGTCGATGTTTGGTCCGTTTATAACCACGTACGGTTCGACGATTAGACGTTCCGTGTGTAGTTTTTCCAAATCATCTTTCACAAATTTCAGAGATTCTGAGAAGTTTTCAGTTTCCTGTAAAATAAATGAAATAATAGTACAATAACTATTACACTTATGAATGGAAGTACAATCATACGTGAATATCAATCTACGAAATGTTTCTTCCATTTGTTCAAAAACATTCCCAAAATACCGGGTAATTTTCGGTACGATTAATAATTTCGAAAATTTATTAAGCGTTTAAGTTAATATCGATGTTTATATTACTATCGAATTCATTAAGAATCATTCTACAAAACGCAATTCGTATTTGTGTAAAAACTTTCTCTAAACTTTCTAAAATGTTAGATAAAATAAATACTTGAGAAATTTCATAAAGCTTTTAGAAAAAATTTTCTACAGAAAATTACAATTACTAACGTATTATTTAATAGCCAAAACGTCTAATTCATTTGTGTAAAAACATTCCCAATACTTTGTGAAATTTTCGATGCAACGTTATACAATCTTAATTCTCATTGTACTGTACATGTGGAACAAAGATACTCTTTTCGCTTATCAAGAAATACATTATCTGTTCCTAAATATAAATAGAAAAGGATGCAATTAAAGTATAAATGATCTATTCCTAAATGTAGATAGAAAAGGACTCGACTTAGCTACTTATAATTCCAGCCAATCTATTTTCAAGGATTCAGATTTTGGATTCAAAGGGATAAAGAGGAATTTCAAATCTTAAATCCCTGCCAATCCTTTTTCGTTTGCTGGGTGAATTCCGAACCTACGGTCCGGGTCGAAGTTATGAATTTAAACGCTTAATAAAATTTCACAATTATTTATTGTATCGAATATTTCAGAAAGTTTTATGAATGTTTTTGTCGGAACACCCACGAACTCGAGTTCTGAAAGCAATGAAAATCTTAGAAAAGATGATATGGTTATTTTATCAGTAATAACGGACCGGAACACAAAATGCCGAAGTCAGATTTCAATTGAGGTGGCCTTTTATTTATAATTCACTGATTTGTCGATGTTTGTTTTTCTTTTCTTTTTTCTTTTGTTATATTTTATTTTTATTATATGCCTGAAATTAATACACAGTTCTGTTATTATGTAAGAATGTGTCTCAACTAAACATAATTTAAATGTATTTTGTAAAATGTAAGTAATTAATATTCGAATATATGCAGTACAATAGTTATATAAAAAAATAATATTACCTTCACGTGATAAATAAAAATTTTCAAAACTTCAGACTTGTTCGGATTCCAGCATTTCCCAACCTTTGATCGACTCGTTAATTTCGTGATTTTTCGAAAAATGTACGGCAGTACGATTAAGGCAAATAAATTTTTATCCTCTAAAGAAGATAAATTTCTAGTAAAGAATTTTACATAAATTAATAACCCATTAAACGAGATCGCATACAAAAATTTTGAATGCGATTTGATACTATTGCATGCAATTTCTATCCCTGATATCTCACATGTAAATGTGATGTACGCTTTTATACGAGCACTAGACGTACATAACGTAACAAAAATGATCAAAGTGAATTTTTGAACGATTTAGAATTCAAAACGTTCATACAGTGTATTCCTTAGGAAACGATGAACTCAGATACAACAAAAAAAGAATCTTCGATTACATCGATATGAATTAAAGACATTTAATCGTTAATTGAGGATTTTTTTTCATTATGTGAACGCATGTGATCGCATTAATTCGAACTTACTTTTCTCTCGAATTACAATGGCGTACAAAAACATAAGAAGTCAATTTCTAGAAATGAATGCGATCGGGAAAGAAATTGCACGCAAAATTTTCATTTTGAATGCGATCCCGTTTGTTGGAAACTTATTTACATAGAGTTAACGTAATTTACCGTCTTTCACGACATTTTCTGTGTTTTTTTTTTAACAGTTCTTTCAACTCTTTGTCGGCTTTTGTTCCCGCAAGACATAATATTTTTTGGGCGATTGGTGGCCAATTTTGAGAAAATAAATTTTCTGGTTTGTTGAAAATAGAGCAAAAATCAGCTTCTAGCTACAAATGAAATATAATTATTTCATACATATACAAATAATAATATAACGACAAAAATATAAAATTGACCAACTAATATGTATCCAAGTGGATTCCTTAAATTGATGAAGGTAATAAAAATTGTTTTAAAGTCATTTTTTTTCGTAATATGCAATTCTTTTATTTTGGGACGTACTTATCCATTTCTTTTTATACTCTTCATCTATTACTTGAACTGGATTTTGAAGCTCTTGTAAATAGATAAATTTTCCTCTAAAATAAAACATTAATGTTCTTTTGTTCGGTACATAAATCATAGTATGGGCAATGAGAGATGAAAAAGAGATTTATATTATGAGTCCAATATTCGTAACACGAGCCGAACACGAGTGTTGAAAACATTGTACGAGTTGTTTTGAGTCTCCTCCTTCACGGGGCATATGATATTTTATGAAACAAACGCGGAAAATAGAGTTTATTGTCCTTGGGAGGGATGACAAGTTTTATTATATTGTATAATGCACGCCTCAGCAAATGGAAAAGAATAAAAAAGAATACAAAATTTCAATTCTTCCAATTGAGTTATTTGACCGAAAGTATTAAAATGTACTGAAAAGAATTGAGAATATGAATTTATTTTTATTCTATCCATTCTCCAAATAAGACGTGACATAAAGAATAGAAAATAAAAATTTTCTATTCACCACAAAAAATTAAATAGAAAAAGGCATCTATAACTGCATGTATTTACAGGAATTCAAATCATATTCGGCCAATTTCTTCAATTGGATTGAAAGGAATTATGAATAGAAAAGAATTGCAAAATGTCAAATAACTGAATTCAGAACCTGAAGTCTGAATCGTATACAATACATTTCAATCTTTTTTCGTTTGCTGGGGTATCACATAATGGTATTTTATGTAACAAGAGCGTAAAATGCGATTTTTCACACTGACATGTAACACATGATCAGATTGGACAGTGCGTAAAATTCGTGTTTTTTTTTTTGTGGGTCATTTATGATGTCACACACGTGCGATGACCGCGGCGAAAACATATTTTACGCACTAAAAATGTTGCTTTAAATTGAATTTTACACTTACTACATCAAAAGTACTATTAATATATTCTATATGTCATTTTCAAATATATGAAAATGTTGGAAACGATAAAGCTTTCATTGGTTCTATCATAGGTTGGCAATACTGTAACACTAATACATGTAGGTCGCGCTCGTGCAGGTTAACTGCTTTCGGTTGAGAATCGTGATGAGTCGTCAGAATCGTTCTGTCTGTCCGAGCGTACGACACGTGCAACTGGCTTCTGTAGTTATTTCAATAAACGGTTCATTGTCTAATCATATTAATGTTTACTTCGCCTTACGGCTCCCACGAAACATTAACATGGTAGCAGAGCGTGGTTGCTGTTGATTGCGAAGTAATTACGTGATTCGTTAATCGCGACGTGAGTTTCGAGAGTTTTCGTGCCACGTGGTTTTGGCGTGATCGTCTTCTATCGTGCTCGTGCGAGAGTTCGTACGGAAGTAAGCATGGAAGGTATATCATACCAGGCGATCGAGAAACTGCGGGGAGCTGAAAATTGGAACATTTGGAAGTTCGCAGTACGAAACCTTTTACGCGGAACCGATGGCGCATACGAAGTGTGCGTGGGTGACATCGTGAAGCCAGGATATCCCGCTCCAGGAGCAACCAATGAGCAGCAAGCTAACCATCAAGCTAAATTGAGAATATGGGACAAAGCTGATCGCGCTGCGTGTCAGATAATTGTAAGGACACTCGAATCTAAAGTGATGGCATTGTTAGTGACCTGTGATAGTGCGCGGGACATGTGGGTGAAACTGCATAGTATTTTTGAACAGCAAACGAAACAGGCCGCTCACGTTGTGCAAGCAGAATATTTTAGTTTCTGCATGGATCCATCTGACGATATGGTGGCGCATATCGCGAAATTCGAGGGACTCATATTGCGCATGCAGCAGCTAAATGTTAAGCCCGATGCATCGTCCATTATGGTGAAGCTACTAGATACGCTCCCGGAAGAATACGAGAGCTTAAGGCAAGCATGGTGGGCTAGGCCCGATGACCAGCAAACTTTTGAAAACCTAGTAGCGTTGCTGACTTCCGATGAGAAACGAAGGCAGCACCAGAACCGGAAGCAAGACGGGTTGGCGCTGGCGGCAGCGCAGGCGAAATCGCGAGTTAAAGGAGAACGTGAAGATGGCACCAGCGGTGGCAAATGTCAACAAAAGTCTGCGAGTGAGAAGACCAAAACAAGAAAGAAGAGAACCTTCAAGTGTTATGGCTGCGGTGAAACGGGACACATTCGCCGAAATTGTCCGAGTGCAAAGTCATCGAAGAAAGCGACAGATGTCGAGCAAGCGTACGTGAGTGAAGTCCTGGGTGCCGAATATAATGACAAATCGTGGATTGTGGACACTGGTGCAACCGATCACATAACCAATGACAATACGTGGTTCACAACGTTTGAACACTTCGTGACTCCTGTAAAAATCAAAGTTGGTGATCAATCGACGATGGAAGCGCTAGGAAAAGGCACGATTAAATTTGAGGCAGCAGTCGACGGTCGATGGGTGAAAGGGTGCATGTATGATGTGCTCTATGCCCCAAGTGCGCGGAAAAACTTGCTCGCTGTGACATCCGCGTTGGACAATGGTCTGACATTCCAATCATCGAAGACGGAGTGTAAATTCGTGAAAGACGGTGTTATAAAAGCGCGCGGTGTTCGAGTCGGACAGTTATTCAAAATGGTGATACGTGTGATAAGGCCAGAAGCTTCATGTAAAAGCGAAGTGAACCTATCATCGAAGGACTCGTTGCAGATTTGGCATGAGCGACTAGGGCACCAAAATAAGCGCCATGTCCAACGGTTCTTGGCTCAGGCTGGAATTGAAGCAAAGGGTTGCGAAGAGTTCTGTAGTGCTTGTGTTGAGGGGAAGCAGCATCGCGATACCTTTAATCTCAGACAGCAGCGCGCTACGGAACCTGGAGAGCTGATTCATGCTGACCTCTGTGGACCCATGGAGTGTAAATCACTTGGTGGAGCAAAGTACTTTGTGTGCTTTACATGTGATTACACGCGATATCGCATGGTCTACTTTTTAAAAGAAAAGTCAGAGACTGTAAGCAAGATTGAAGAGATGCTACGGATTATGAAAACTCAGCTCGGAAGGCCCATCAAACGATTCCAGTGTGATGGTGGTCGTGAATTTGAAAACCAGGAGGTTCGTAAGCTTTTGAAAACAAATGGAATAAAGTTTATTGTCACCAACCCGTACACGCCTGAACAAAACGGGTGTGCCGAGAGAACAAACAGGACGGTGGTTGAGACAGCAAGGACCATGTTGCTAGCCAAGGACCTTCCCAAGTCACTTTGGGCGGAGGCGGTGAATACCGCCGTGTATGTGCTTAATCGCACAGGGCCAAGTTGCATCGAAGGAAAGACGCCGTACGAGCTACTCACAGGAAGATCGTCGAATCCGAAGACACTTCATGCGTTTGGGACAGGATGTTATGTGCACGTACCTAAGGAGCAGCGGAAGAAGTGGGATGCCAAAGGACAGCGTGGGATCTTTGTAGGCTACTCAACCGAGATCGACGGATTTCGTGTGTGGCTTAAAACAAGGAAAGTAGTTCGAAGTAAAAATGTAATATTCGAACCTGAGAGTGTCGATAAATCGCTGGCGTTGGTTCCTGAAGAGGCCCAAGAAGAATCGGAACCCCCGAAGCAGACATCTGTCAAATCTCCAGAAAAGGTTAAGTCTGAAGAGGTTAAGTCTGAAGAGGTTAAGTCTGAAGAGGTTGAGTCTGAAGAAGGTATCAGCAGCTCAGTCGACACACCAAAACGTACTTTGCGAGATAGAGAGAAGTTGAAGCCCCCTTCGCGATTTGAGATACTGCTAACTGAGGTAGATGAGCCGAAAAATTATAATGAGGCTAACAAATCATCTGATAGACATCTTTGGCGTAATGCGATGGAGGAGGAGATAAATTCATTGAAAGAGAATTGCACGTGGACTCTGGTGGATCTACCTCCGAATCGCAAGCCTATCTCAAATCGTTGGGTCTATCGTATCAAACGAAAAGCAAATGGTGATATTGATCGACTCAAAGCGCGCCTGGTTGTTCGTGGTTTCAGTCAACAAGAGGGACTGGATTACAACGAAACCTTCAGTCCGGTCGCCCGCTTCGACACAATCAGATCAGTCCTGAGTATTGCAGCCAACGAGCAGTTGGAGACGGCGTAGTTTGACGTGAAAGCTGCCTTTCTCAACAGTACAATTGAAGAAGACATATATATGCTGCAGCCAGAGGGATTTGATGATGGCAGCGGTCGCGTGTGCAAACTTCTAAAGAGCCTGTATGGCTTGAAGCAGTCGCCAAGATGCTGGAGCGAGCACTTTAAACAAGTTATGCTCGACTTCAAGTTAGAAGAGAGTACAGCAGATCCGTGCCTATTTTTTTATTGTGACGAAGAAGATAAACTCATAGTGGTGGTTTATGTAGACGATGGAGTGGTTGTTGCAACGAAGAAGGCCAAGATCAAAGAGTTTCTAAAGAAATGGAGTTCAAAATAACGTTTGGACCACTTGAATGCTTTTTGAATATTCAAATCAAACGAGATGGTGATGGTTCGATCTTCATCAATCAGAAGGCATATGCTGAAGGCGTGATCAAGCGGTTCAATATGGATGGAGCAAAGCCGGTGTCAACTCCAATTGAAAAGGGCTCACTAATAATAGAACAGTTGAGTGATAGACTGACAGAGGCTCCTTACAGGGAGGCAGTAGGCTGCCTTATGTACTTGGCGGTGGCCACACGCCCAGATATCGTTTACGCGGTAAATTTTGTCTCTCAGTTCCTTGAGAAACCATTGGAACGACACTGGATGATGGTCAAGCGAATCATAAAATATCTTCAGGGCACAACGGCATATGGGATCAGATACAGGTCGGATGGAGACATTCCCAGACTGACAGGATACAGCGATGCAGATTTTGCTAATGATCCAGATACTCGCAGATCAGTTAGTGGAATCCTCTTTAAGTACAACGGCGGAGTGATCACATGGGCAAGCAGGCGACAGCAAAGTGTAGCGCTCTCTACAATGGAGGCAGAGTATGTGGCCGCGAGTGAGGGTGCAAAAGAGGCTGTATGGCTAGACAGATTGTTCAGTGAGATCGCGCCGCTGCATAAAGAGCCTGTGATATTCATAGACAATGCCAGTGCAATAAAGCTTGCCAAAAACCCTAGTTTTCATAAGCGTTCTAAGCACATAGCGGTGCGTTATCATTTCGTGCGCGAGTGTGTCGAAACGGGTCAATTAATAGTAGAGTACATTCCAAGTGAAAAACAAGTAGCTGATATCCTAACAAAACCGATTCCGCGTGTTCAGTATGAGAGACTGCGTGATCAGTTGGGATTAACTGAATAATTGACTTATAAAGTTATAAATTTGCGTTATAGTATACAACAGAGCATATTTTTGTTACATTGCAACGGAGTATATTAGGTTTGCATTATGTAAAAGTTGTGTACCATTATTTTCTTAAAAAACGTTATGTAATTGAAAATTGAGTATTAAGCCATTTATGTTCTGTAGAAAAGAACAATGCAAAGTTTAAGGGGGAGTGTTGGAAACGATAAAGCTTTCATTGGTTCTATCATAGGTTGGCAATACTGTAACACTAATACATGTAGGTCGCGCTCGTGCAGGTTAACTGCTTTCGGTTGAGAATCGTGATGAGTCGTCAGAATCGTTCTGTCTGTCCGAGCGTACGACACGTGCAACTGGCTTCTGTAGTTATTTCAATAAACGGTTCATTGTCTAATCATATTAATGTTTACTTCGCCTTACGGCTCCCACGAAACATTAACAGAAAATATTTAAAATTTTGAAAAATATATGAACAGTTTTTTACCTGATTTTGAGTATAAGTTTCGTTTTCTTATGTTTACTTTGCCAATCGCTATGAACTTTTCACGGAATCTGTTATAAAACATTTGTAATGCACCGTGGGCATTACTGTCACTGCTTCCAGGACTATAAAAGGTTTCTTTTAGGTAACCTTTGAAAAGGTCTGCTGCACTTGCCGCCAGAAATTCCAATCTTGAGGGTGGTATGCTGCACAAAAATGTCAAAATATTGGAGAACAATCGTCATATTTGTAATGTAGTGGAACATGGGGAACAGTGAGGCACGTTTTTTTGTTGGTCCAATCTAGCTTAAAAATGGACAATTGTCCAAATTTCGAAGATGGATTTCGTTGTACATGCATTAATCCAGTTTGTTTTTCGTTACATGTCTTTGACATTCTCAAAAATGATTGGGAATAGTGGGACACTGCAAGATTTTTTGCAGCATCGATTGACACTCCTATTAATTTTACAACCAGTCGTGTTTAACACGATCTTTCACATCGTCGGCTATAAAGCTGAAGTCAGTTTTTATTTCAAAATGGCAGATCCAATGCGGTATACACATTTCAAAACAATTAGTTTTTTTTTTAAACTTGGTACCAGGTGGGTTTTGGGGCCGCCAATCACAAATTTGAACTCAGTTTTCAAACATTTCAAATAACGGATGCCATATAATACAGAAAAATTAAAATAATAGTTTGATTTTTGTGTCCTACAATATCCGAAACAATTCGTTTTCACGCAAAATACATTTCGGGAGTCAAAATGTTAATGACACACGATAATTATCGGAAAAATTCCTTCGTTTCTTTCTCGAAAGATTTTGTGAAGACAGCGTTAATACAAACAGTGCATAAAACTTTCTGAAATGCAATTTGTACAGCTTTTTTAAAACTCTCAGAATGAGCGTTGATGTCTCAATAAAAGTAAAAAATAATTAATGAAAATTAATAAGACTTTCTTGCCTCAAATCAAAAAAATAAAATCGCTGAATTTATTTCAATTAACAAATGTACACAAATGAAACATTTCTTAACCCTTCGTAGTCACATGGGGTCAATTTGACCCCAGCTCAAGTTTGAAGCTAAATGTCGGTAAGTGCCTGGCTTAAAATGGAGTTTGGCTCGCCATCTACCAAGAGTTTGAAGTATCCTCTATCGGTAGAGATCGTTAGTTGTTTGATTAAAGCGTCGGTATTTGTATGACAGCGGTTGCGGAAACATCGTGCACGAGTGGGGGTCAGATTGACCCCTAGTGTGACTAGCACGTAGTTTCAGTGAAAAAAATCGGATTTTTTTATTGTGTTCAAAACAAGTGTCTGAACCGTAAGTGTGACTGTGGCACCTGCGATATTTTTTTTTTCCATTGTTTTTATAATAATAACGGTGTATTTGTTATCAGATGGCATACAATCTGCGTAGCAGTAGTGAGTTTCGACGCGAATTACTGGAAAACGATGAGGTTGAAAATAATTACGGTGGTAATCTTTCTAAAAATGAGGAGGATCATGTTTCTATCCAGTCCGAGGGTAGTGAATTTGAAATCTCCGATGAGGATATGGACGTCGACGACACGGAGAATGCGACGCTAGATGAGCGAGTTTTGCAGTCGCGCGCTCGAGGTCGTCCTCAATCAATTTTGAGGGGAAAGAACGGTTTTGTATGGAGTACAAAAGAGCAAAAAAGGCATTCAAGTATGTTGAAACTCCCAAAGAAAGTCTGAGGTCATAGTTGTTTTGTATACTGTGTTTATTATTTGCTTCTTTTTCTAGATCGAAATATAGAATACGAACACATCATAATCCCTGGGCCGCAGAACGAGGCATTAAACTGCCAAAAAATTTGGGAATTTTGGGAACTTCTATTTAATAAAGAACTGCTACAAATAATCGTTGAAAGCACTAACACGAAAATCGAAGAAACAGCCCTCAATATAATAGCAAACGATCAAGATTTACAAACATATCATTACTGCACAGATATGACAGAAATCAAAGCTTTTCTCAGCATTCTTTATTATTCAGGATTATGGAAGTCGAATAAAGTACAGACAGACGATTTGTGGAGTAACCAAAACGGTGTAACGTTTTATAGGTGCGTGATGCCTAAATTGAGATTTATGTTTCTGTCTACGTGTCTGCGCTTCGACGACAAGAGCAATTGTCAAAAAGAAGATAGACTATCTCCAATCAGGAAGGTGTGGGAAATATTCATCAATAATTGTCAGCGCTATTATAAGCCCCACAACTTATGTACAGTCGACGAGCAATTGCTTAGCTTTCGGGGCCGTTGTGCATTCAGAATGTACATGAAATCAAAACCAGACAAATATGGATTGAAGATCATCACGCTAAATGATGCACGAACATCCTATTTGGTAATTTTTGTCACTGTACAAATATGATTTTGAGGGAAATTGCTTTACATAGTTTTACGTAATTATTATATATCAGATCAACGGCATTCCTTATTTGGGAAAAACACAGACGCCTAGAAACGAACCCATCTCCGAATACTTCTTCCGTGAAGTCACAAAACCCATACACGGCACAAATCGATCGGTCACATGTGAAAATTGGTTTACTTCTATACCGATGATGCAACAAATGTTGAAGCCACCTTACCTGATCAAAATCACCGGTACCATCCGAAAAAACAAAAGAGAAATACCAGTAGAAATGAAAGTAGCTGACAAACAACCGCCTGCTACTAAATTCTGTTTCACGAAAGATATCCTTTTGCTATCACACACGCCGAAAAGAAATAAGATCGTGTTGTTAGCATCGACATATCTGCACACCACGGAAATAACAGAAAAAAAGCCGGAAGTTATACTACATTACAACCGAACGAAAGGAGGCACCGATTGCTTCGACCAGCTGTGCCATTCGTTTACGACGACCCGTGGTACCTTCCGATGGCCATTGCGATTTTTTTTCGGCATGCTGGACCAAGCGATCGTAAATTCTCGGATTTTGCACAAATGCCATTGCATGAATCGAGGAAAGGAAAGCGAAGCACTTACAGCTAAACAATGTCTACAAAAATTGTCGCACTATCTCGTAGAACCCTTGTTGAGAGAACGTTACAAGATATCAAACCTCTGACTTGACATTAAAAAAGGAATAGAGTCAATCCTTAATAAAAATTCTATTAGGCAAAACGAGCAACAAAATCGTTTTGTAAAACGGGCCAGATGCGCATTGTGCCCCAGAAGGCAAGATCGGAAGACCAATCAACAGTGCCCCTCCTGCACTCGGCCGATATGCGACATTCACCGCGTTGATCTCTGCGTCGACTGCGGTTGCACTAAATAAACTTTTACTGAATAGACTTTTTTGTCGTTTTATAACGAAAAAACAATAATGCTTATGTTTCTGTGTACTCAGGATATCTATAATAATAATAAAATACATTATTTTCTGATAAATCCACATTTTTTTCACCCCAAAATCGGGCCTCTTCATATGCCGGAATAAATACCTTTTTAGAAACGCGCACTAGAGGACTATTTTTTTTCTTAAAGTGTCGTATCTTAGGAGTATAACCTGCAAATTTTATTTAAAAAAATTAAAAAATTAAAAAGTTATGATTTTTTAAGTGAAAAAGCTACTTTTTTACGCATGTACTCGTTCACGATTTTTTTTCAACATGTTGCCATTTGATCTCTCACAAAATCGCAGTTGTTTTATATTCTAGAATGTTCAAGGTATGTTCCAGAATTATTTGAACCCGATCGGACCGATACTATTAAAATGGCAACCATTAAAAATCGATGGGGTCAATATGACCCCGTGTGACTAGAATGATATTCTAGAGAAGTGTGACTACGAAGGGTTAATTAAAACTTGAGATTTTGAATTAAATTTATTGAGAATATATAAATAATCACAAATATTTTACTATTTGCAAGTTGAATTTACTTCAAGCCGACAACTGTGAATTATGTATTTTGAGTAAAAAATAATTGAGTGTCTGCTAAAATTGGAGTTTATTATTTACGAGTACAATTACATTAAAATTTGTTGACTTCAATTAAGTTGAATTAAAAACTAGTCAACTTTTATATCTGAGATAGCCGACAATTTATTTCTATTCCAAATTCATACTTCAAAGTTCTCGACGTGAATTAAATTCAACTTGCAAGTAGTGAAACATTTCTGATTATTTATGTTCTAATTCAATGCAATTCCAAAAAAATGTTTTAATTACAAATTTTTCATTCATCTACATTCGTTACTTGACATCAATTCAGCGATTTCATTTTTTGAATTCGAGGCAAGAAAGTCTCATTTATTTATATTAATTATTTTTTAATGGGGTGTCAAGTACTGGTTAAAACTGAAATTAAATGAAGGCAGCTCCTGTAACAGCTATTTCAACGTGTCGAACTATCCCAGTAAACGAAAAAGAATTTTAAAAAATACAAAATTTCAATTATTTCGATTGAGTTATTTGACCAAAATTATTGAACTGTACTGAAAAGAATTAAGAATATGAATTTATTTCTATTCTTTCCTATTCTTGATGAATAGAAAAAGGCATCCATAACTGCATGTATTTACAGAAATTCAAATCATAATTAGCCAATTCCTTCAAATAAATTGACAGGAATTAATAATAGGAAAGAATTGCCAAATGTCTAATAACTCAATTCAAAACCTGAAGTCTAAATTGTATTTAATACATTTCAATCTTTTTTTCGTATACTGGGATATGAATATGTAATAAAAATGACGTATTCCACAACTATCCATTTACCAATATTTCCCAAGTTCCAATACCAATATTTTTTAACGAAATTGCCCTTTCTCCGCTCGTCTGATTAAACTTAAACAACTCGAAATTAACAAATCTAATTGTATTTTTCAAGGATGTTAAATATAATAAAATAATTGCCATTTACAATGTTACAAAAAAAAATAGAATGTTTACTTAATAAAAAAGAGTGCTTACTAATATGATTTGGTACGTTTATATTCCTGAAAAATTAGCAATCTTGCTACGGCGTGAACGTCAAAATATGTACATTTCTTTCTTTTCAATAATGCAGCACGCTTCTATGGGTCTTTTTCATACTTAAACAGTTCTAATAGGAACATTCCTTCTCCAGATTCACTTAAAACTTGATAGACATAATTGTCTTCGGGTAAACAATCTAAAACAATGAAGAATTTTGGGTATCTAAGAAAATAAATAAAAAGCAATTAAAATTCCTAATAATTCACAAGTATTGCAAACATATATTTAAAAAACCTTCAGCATTTATGAACTCATCCGGTGAAAAAATTTCTGTTGAAGACAATAATTTCTGCAAATTTTCGTCTACGATTTTGAGCACATGTACGGAAGGCTTTTCTGCATTCGGAGCACTTTCTGGTATAACAATATTGCCTGTTAATTAATAACAAAAAGTTCTCATTAATTGCAATAAACAAAAAACATATATGCCAAAAAATGTTCATTGTTTGTATTTATTATATATTATATTAAAAATGTTCACACTGAGAAATTGTTCTATTAGACACATTAAATAATTTTGCATGCAGAGCAAATTTCCTCAAGAGTCCCAACAAAAAATACGATGATTATGTGTCATCTCCAGTTTTCTTGTTAGATATTGAATAAAAAATAAAAGATAATTATATATTAATACATGTATGTACGTATAAAAATACAAGTACAATGCTTTTACCCAACAGCAACGAGTTCTATTGCGGTCAAACAATTTAATGTACTAATGAATTCTTAAGTTATCATATATGATTAAGCATGTATTTCATTTCTGATTCCATACAACCCATACATGATTGAATAGAATTCGATTGCGATTAAAAAGGATATGAACGAATTGTGCTCTATAAAGTCTGCATTTTGCAGTTGAATGTCGTCAAACTTAAGGGGGTAGTACAGTCTGGCGGCCGAAAATGAGGGTCAATTTCAGGATTTATTTGTGACAAAGTGGTAGGCCAATCAGGTTCATGGTGTATACAATATTGAAGTACATGTTTAGGTGCATTTACAGTATTTTTTATATGGAAAAATATTAAGAAATGTAGGAGTTATGAGTCATCTCTTCGCGCGCGCGCGCTTGACTACGGTGTACCTAGTAGCTCCTGTACGGCGTGCTTGAAATAAAAAACGCAAAAAGAGTATTAAATTTAAATGTATTTCCCACATGTTGACGTGCGAAAATTGTAAAAATGTCAAAAATTGTGAAAGTTATAGCACTTAACAAAAAAAAGTTTATTTTGTGCCGAAAAAACCAACGGTTTTTTTATTGTTATTAACACATGATTCATCGGAGGACAAAAAACTCGACGTCAACACGAGCATTGTGCTGTTATATTGATGTAAGTTGAACGCTAAGACAGCCGGAATAAAAGTACGTTCGGAATCGCGTACACCGTTTCAAAAAAAGTCGTTTTGAGATAAACGCGTTTAAAGTTTTGGCAACTGTTTTCTATGAGATAAAGTGATAATTATTTCATCCTACCATTATTCTGCTGTTCCTGCACCATATTGCAACCCTTCTGCATCAGTTAAAATGTCCTCTGCAGCCAATCTCTCAAGCCTACGAGCAGATCTTGCCTCTCGCGTGCTTTTTTTCTGCGCTCGAAGATCAGCAGCATTGACGCGCTGTTGATCAGCATGCATGCACCACTGATGTGCTTTGTCGCCAATTTTCAAATTCAACACCTGCATAACATTCAGATATGCCATTGCTCCCTCGTTGAATGTACTGCAGGCAATATATGCTGCTATTTCGACGACCTCAGCACCCTCGGAGGAGATTTTTGGCGCGATCTTCCATATGACGGAGTTTACACTTTCATTACAATTTTTATTGTAGCCTCCCAGGCATCGCTTTAGTAAATCGTCCGTGCTGAGTGCTTCATACACTGGTAAAATTGCATCTTGAACATCTTGAGGAAGTGCTGGCTTGTGGCGATATTCGTTTAATTTTCCTTCTGCGCATGCCTTTTGAAATGTACACCAAGAATCGGCTCCTGTAGGACAATATTTGTGTTGCGAATTCTCGTCCGTTAAAATTTTATGGTAAACGTTGCCCAGATCGCTTTTTTCATATCCTCAAGAGAATTGCAGTGTCTTCGAATTGCAAGACCATAATAAACTGTCAATTCCTCGATCAATTTTCCTGTTAATTTTCCTCGCCCTGCAAGGCCTTTATTTGCTTTTTTTACGTTGCGAAGTCGAGTACCCATACGTTTCTGGACGTGGCCAATACATTTTTTTTCTGTACAAGTACATTATCACCATATGGTTTCGATTTCAAGATTCCAGCGAAAGTTTTGCTATCTCTATCTCCAACGTAAAACAAGTATTTTATTCCATGAACTACGAAAGATTGTTTAAAAATATCTACGATAGCATCAACTTCCATCTTCCCTGCAGATCCTGTATGATTGGCAAAACATTCAGCATCGTGCGTTTCCTTCCACTCTGCATAGCTTTTAGTGTCCTTTTGTTTTGCCCAGTGAACGCAAGCCTTACAGTAAGATGATTTTATCTCAACATCAAGTACTTTTTTGGAATAATGGCCGATTACAGTACAGACGTCATACAATGATGAAAAGCCTCGTTTTTTCCATGTTCCGTCTCCAGACACAATTAGACCATTTGGTTGTTTACAAGTTTTCGTTTGTGATGTTAGCATTTTTTCCTCTTCTCCTGCCTTCTTTTGTATTTTTTCCCATACAGCTTTCGCTGCACAGAAAATATTTTTTTGCACATATACGTATGAAGTACGAAAAACTGGTCTCGGCAAATCCATTATACCACAAAATTTTTCTATTCCCGCTAATCCTTGTCCAAGTAATCTCATAGCAAAAGTAATGCGGCTGTTAATATCGTAAGCATGACCATCGATAAGTGGACTGGAAAATACTCCTCGTGGTTTACACGCATTACACGTTATTAGTATTTTAAAACCGAGTCTACGAATACTTGACTCCAAAAATTCCACTTTGCCTCCACAAGTTGAGCACTTCACATAATCACTAATTGCAGAGAAGATTGCTACAAAATTTATAATTCTATAACCGAATTTTGCGTCAATTTTTACATCCTCCATCCGATCTTGTAATTTTTTCGCTGATGTACTGGTACTGGCTGTCTCTTGCTCCTTCTGAATTGCATTCAAAGGACGTTTCCTTTTTTTCGGTTTACAACGTCTTCCCTCAGTATTTCTGGAACCTTTGAAACTTGCACTTGCTCGTCTCTTTAGCATTTTATTTACATTAAACTCACGCGATGTATACTGTCAAACGGACTGTGAAATGCTAGTTTCCCTCTGCCATTGAAAAACTATATACAAATATATACAATTTTCGTAAACACCGAGCGGCGGCGTCTCAGATCAGTTTAACGGCCGACACTACTTCGCTCCAACGGCTATAACTTCGTCAATTTTTGGAATTTTGCAATCAGCAAAGGCTCAAAATACTCGTAAAAGATAACACTTTCAAAATATGCAATAAAAAATCGATTTTTTGAAATTTCCAGACTGTACTACCTCCTTAAGTAACAATTTACTTCGCATACCTACATATTCAGATTGAATACAGCTTTGGCTACATTTTATATACTCGCACTCACTCGATGCAATAGAAATGAGAATAAAATGATAGGAGCAAACCATTAACTGTAGGATCGGTCACATTTTGGAAGGAACTCGAAGGTGGGATTACACATTCAACTACCATTCCAGTAGCGACTATAGTCGCTTCTGACATTCATGCTTGGCTTTAACTATACATATATGTAAATAAAAGAAAATATTTTATAGTAAAATTACTTTAATATATGCAATATATATGCGAAGATATTCACAATTTTAAGTAATGCGCGGTGATATACATATAACCTTGAAACCGCCTTCGAAATCTCAGTCTGTTCCATCTGCGTCTGATCTACCAGCAACGATGTCCAGGAGGCCGAGCCAAGGTGCAGCAACCCGTGAGGCGACGCCAGGGCGTGAACATGTAAAAACAAAGGCTGAATTAAAACCTATCGAATCCCATGTCCGTACTTCCACTCCTATCCTGAAGAAAACTTCCCAGGACACAAGTTTCGATGCAGACGTGACTATACCGTTGGACAGCAGCGATGAAACTCCACCAGATGTCGATCAGCTGATTGCGAGCAGTCAGCTGGGAACGCAGCCAGCAGGGGAGATCCAGCCTGACAGCCAGAGGCCAGATTAGAGGTTGGTGACCTGAAACAGAGAAAGAGACATTTTAGTACAAAAAAGTATTGATATGATAAGATACTTACCAGAGTGTGACATCTAGTTATTAGATTTAACGTTTTTTAATTGATACTCTTCCAAACGAGTCATTACAGCATTAACTTTATATAGGTTCACATATGTAGATATAAGGTTATGTTTTGATATAAAATATATTGGGTTGGCAACTAAGTTCCCGCCGTTTTTTTAAATTTTAACATTCCGCATGTCATTAAATCCGGAATCTATGTTTTGTTTTTTTCAGAGCATTAAAATGGAATGTCAAGTTGAGAAAAATGAGCATTTTCGACACCTCCTTATTTTTGCTTTTAATCAAGGTTCTAAGGCCGCAAAAGCTGCTCGCGACATTTGTGCTGTGTATGGAGCGGGTGCCATAGCTGAAAGAACTGCTCGTGATTGGTATGCCAAGTTCAAAAATGGAAATTTGAACCTTCTGAACCTTTCCCATCGAGTGAAGATGCTTCTCTATAGCAGTGTGGGAGCATTCCATTTTCTCTGCCAGTTCCCTTGTCGTTAGACGAATTTTCGTGCAAAAGTTGGTTTAATCGCTCTTCATGGAACTCAACTGGACGGCCAGAACGAGGTGCGTCTTTGAGGTTAAAATTTCCATTTTTGAACTTGGAATACCAATCACGAGCGGTTCTTTCAGCTATGGCACCCGCTCCATACACAGCACAAATGTCGCGAGCAGCTTTTGCGGCCTTAGAACCTTGATTAAAAGCAAAAAGAAGGAGGTGTCGAAAATGCTCATTTTTCTCAACTTGACATTCCATTTTAATGCTCTGAAAAAAACAAAACATGGACAAATGACATGCGGAATGTTCCTCTCTAAAAAAAGGCGTGCAAAGTCGGTACTCGAATATATCGCGTTTATTGCTCCCTCTTTTCCGCGATGCCGATTGGTTCTCTCGCTGTGCATACAGCATGAGCAGCTGTCATTGACAGTTGTGTGTAATGTTAAAGCTAAATAGCGCGCGCGAAGCGCGCGTCTGTAGTGTCTAGTAACATTTAAAAAAACGGCGGGAACTTAGTTGCCAACCTAATATATACCCACATTGCGTTAGATTGTAAGCGATTAGCTAAAGTAACGAGTGACAAGGTTCACATATATATATATATATGTCATTAAAGAGAAAGGCATATCATTTTATTATTCCAATGGTTCATGAAAGAGACAATCTCGTGAATTCAGTATTTTATTCTTTTATTTTATATTTTATAAAGTTATACATGAAGCTCTGAGACAAATATTGATGATAGGATCAGATTTTAACGTAATATTGTAAAAGTGACAAAAGCGTGATATTAGGGTTAAGAATGACTTACCTGTGATCCTGAGACGTCAATTAAGCATATTTGATTAATTTTACATTGATTTTTCAATTGTTTACATTTCGGAGTAAAGTTTTTTATTTTGAGTAATTATTGAAATTAAACGTTAGATTTGTGTTCCTAGCGACAAAAGGAACGTACCTATATGGTTTGTTCATTAAAAAATGCGTTGGTTAATTTTGACACCTGTCAAGACCGAAAAGTTAATTAACGGTCCGATCGCGACGCAAAGCGATTCAATCATTTCGTTAGAGCCTAGGGAACCCGAATATAGCGTAAAATGGGGAAAAACACCCTTATTTCAAGTTTTCACCCTTTAGGGGTAACTTTTTTGTTTATGAAGCGATTTTCAATTTTAAGGTCTTAAACACTTTATTTGGTCCTAGAGAAGCGACCCATGCGATAAAAATTCAATATTTATCGATATTACGAGTTTTCACCTGAACAGGTGCACTTTTGTAATTAACGTCCGATCGACGTAAGAAGGATATTAAAATGTTCAGAGTGACCCATAGAAGCCACCCATATAGTTTGTTTATCAAATTTCTCATTATTTCAATTTGTTAATTAGCAATGTGAGATTTGTAATTAAGCTGAATTATGATGATTCAACGTTATGTACGTGTTCCTAGTGACACCTGGAAAGAGAATCTGAGGTAACTTTTGCAAATTTCACAATATTTAAAATTTTTATACCGAAGGGTCAAAACTCGTAATTATTAACTTTTTGCGATTTTTATGATAGATTAACGTTAAGAGGACTTAATTAAACATGCCTGCGAAGAAAAAACTTTATTTTTCTCAAAATTACGAATTTTCACTATTTGATGTGAAATTGTTTATTATCGAATATTCGCGTAATATTTCGATTGATTTGAAGTCAGTAGGTCCTAAAGAGACTAAAAATATCGTTTGTTTATGAAAAATGTCGTTATTTCAATAACTCAATAAAAAGGGTTAAAATTCGTAATTTGCTCGATTAAACGATAGATTCGTTAATTTTAAGTATTCAGCAATGCGTTGAAACTGATTTTTATTTGCTTAAAGTGTTTTATAATATTTTCATCTAAAAGGTGAAAATTGATTATTCCGGGTAATTATACTTACCTGTACTTACCTGTTGAATCCTACGATGTCCCACGATGATTGCAGCGTACCTGAAAATAAAGAGAGATATGATTAATAAAGGAAATACGGATTATGGAAATCTGTAATTAATTATATTAAAGGATTGCATTTAAGGGATTAATATGTGAAGGATTCAACAGATATATTTCATTTTATTTTATTTTATTGAAGGGAAAGATATAATAACGGATTCATGTAGTTGCGTGTCTTTCTGAGAAATTTAATTAAATTGTAGAAGCATCTGATGTAATATGATATCTTTGTAATTTGATATCCTTGAAGCCTTCAGGTGCGTTTTCATGGGCAGTGAAATGCTGCAGCAGCGAGCAGCAGTCTAGTAATTTCCTAAAAATATCTAACCGATTTGGCTAACTTCCGGCGCAAATTTTTGCTGCTCGAAGCTCAAAGTTCGGGTTTCAGGGCCAATTTCACCAACCACGGTTAGCTTAACCGACGGTTAAAGTTAGCAGTATTGACCAATAATATTGGTCAATACTGTTAACTTTAACCGTCGGTTAAGCTAACCGTAGTTGGTGAAATTGGCCCTCAGTACTGACAGTGTATATCAGAGGCCTCGGTTAAATAGTAGCAAAAACAGTCTCCAAAAATTGAATAAAATTTTTTAATATGGAACCTTTCGAAGAATCCGAAGTAAGTATGTAAAAAAAGCTTTCAAAGAAATGGAAATATATAATTAAGTTATACTTGTGACATTACTAAGCAAATATTGAAATTTAATCATAGTATTTTAGTATTAATTAAGCGTTAAAAATAAAATTAATTATAATGTTCTTTGTATTGTGGTATAATATACCATATATAATGGGTATATAATATACCATAGGTTATATTTTGTTTGGGTTGCATTTTTTTCAATTTGCTGGCATAAATTGTTTATATATATATATATATATATATATATATATATATACATATATATATATATATATATATATATATATATATATATATATGTGTGTGTGTGTGTGTGTGTGTGTGTATAATGCAAATGCACATCCACACACTATACTTTTCTACCAACAATCTCTCTGTTCTTTTTACATTCATATACCTTTATTTTTAGATTCAATCTGTAAACACTTGCGGTATATGTGAAACAATCGTTGATAGCAATGACATTCGTCAGCACACCTGCATGGAGGGATATGAAAACATTTTCATAGACGAAAACCGATACTTTTATCCAATGTGTGGTAAGACTTATAAAGAAGTTTATTATTTTCATTACCAAATCACTACCAAATCACTATTTTTAACGCACACGTTTCAATCTGTATAGAGAATGGGAACATCTTAAGACGCAGTGCAATGGGCAACAACCAAGAATCTATCGTTTTAGACAAAGCAAGACAAGTTACAGCAGCTGACGAGCAAATCAGAACTTCCGAACAATTTGAAGAGCTAGATATCGAAGAACAGCTTATTGAAGAAGTATCTCGAAGAGAAATTTTGTTTAATTACAACCTTCCTATTGTTCAGCGGAATAGGCTGGCGATTGCTGAACAATGGAAGGAAATTTCCACGGCACTAAATAGTACGGCATTAATTATGTGATTATTATCAAAATTGAAGCGAGAACAATATTTGCATTTTTATGAACGAAAAATACATTATATATTAATAGACCGTTTAAGTGCAAGAGAAGCGCAAAAAAAATGGAAGATACTGCGAGACACATTTTTCCGAAGAGTAGCTGAGGACAAGCAGCCTAGTGGATCTGCAGGATCAAGTAAAAAAAGAAAATGGAGACATTTTGATAGAATGTTGTTCCTTCAGGATGCTGTTATCACAAGACAGTAAGTGACCGAAACACTGTGCGTATGTGGATACCTGAGAGAATGGTTACGCCATTTAACGTTCATCACAAACTTACATTATATTAATGCTTGCATTACAGGACTGTAACTAATGTGGAATCTGTTGTTGACATATCCAAAGACATTCCGATTAAGCCAGTGAATAGAAGAGGTAAAACAATGTAATATTGCAATACCAATGTTTTGCAATACTTCGATATTTTGAGATCTTAACCTCGCAATTAATTTACTTGCTTAAATTATAAAAATTTCTTTATATTTCAGAATCCAAGAAGACTACCAAAGATGCATCAGCCATGGACAAAATTGCAGATGCGTTGACTACATTTGCGACCCCAATTCCGCCTATCACCCTTCCACCACCCCCCGTACAAGATGAGGTAGACGGATTCTTCCTAATGCTTGGGTCACAATTGAGAAGTCTGTCAGATTCACGACGAAGAGAATTAATATTAGAAATACTCCAACTTGTCTATAACAAAATAAACTCGTAATATTATATTAAGTTATATTAAGTTATAAAAAATAGTCATATATAAGTCATATATAAAGTCAATATATTACGGTTTTATTATTCAATTATTTTAGACTTTATTACTTTTGTCACTGTTTATTTTATTTTTATATACGTTATAATTTATATGATTATGATTGAAGTTGCGTTATAATTGCTAGATCTCATTAAATAAATAAATATAGATATTACATATATTTTTTTTTTCATTATTATTGTAGAAATAATGTAATAAATCGTTTTATATATAATTAGTTTTGAGATTTGCTGATTTATTATTAAATAATAATTATATAGTTATTTATCCACAATATATATACAATTTAGTCATCAAATTTAAAATTAAATATAATATATAAACAATATGAACATTTCTTTTATTGATAAATACGTAAAAATTGCCACGGAACAGCGCCTTCTTCATTGAAGTATTCCATGAATTGCTGTCGAATCACAGCAGATGTCCTTGAAGAAGTGTTCATAGAGGAAGGGGTTATTTGTTGCAGAGCACTAGTGTTCAGGTCTATTATCCTTCTCCAAGTCCCTTCTATAATAGATCCATCACTCAATTCTCTATCAGGCATATTAGCAGTAAAAGAATTTGTGTTTACTGAATCTTTACGAAGCCAATTATGTAATGTAACTGTAGCTTGAATCATTTTCTCAACAGTTTCAACATTCGCTATTATAGGTTTTCTATATATCCTCCATTGAGCTGCAAGGATTCCAAAAGCATTTTCTATAACTCTCCTTGCTCGGCTAAGTCGATAATTAAAAATTTTTTTCTCTGGTGATAAGCCATCTCTTCCAGGAAATGGACGCATTAAATATGGAGTCAGTGGAAATGCTTCATCTGCAACCAATACGTAAGGATAATTTAAACTTCCCTCATAAATTTCATCGCACGGTGGAACATCCATTAATCCTTGCGCAAACTTCTTTCCAATCGAGGCATTTTTGAAAATACCCCCATCACTTTGTCTTCCATAGGCGCCGATGTCAACATATGTAAAACAATGGTTGGCATCACAGATTGCCAGTAATACGATGCTGTGTGATTTTTTGTAGTTATAATAGGCAGAGCCACTGTTGCTGGGACTCTGAAAAAATTAAGAATTTGAGTAATATGGTAATTGTACAAATAATTGGATATATATTTAAAAGAAACACTACAAACCTGTATAACTACGTGCTTTCCATCCATTGCCCCAATGCAATGTGGAAATTGCCATTTTTCATTCATTTCATGTGCAATACTTTTCCACTCTCTAGCTGTACATGGTGAGAGTACTTTAGGCTGCAACTCTTCCCATATTGCTTGGCATGTTTCATAGATAATTTGCGTGACTATTGTTTTACTCACTGAATACTGGTGTGCCAAAGATACCATACTGTCACCACTGGCTAAGTATCTGAAATATTAAAAATTATTTTATACAGTTACTATAAATACACAGGCATAATAGATAAATTAAAAACTACTAAAACTTATTGCATTACCTCAAACATATTATTAATCGCTGTTCTGCTCCAATTGGTTCACGAACGACGTGTTGCCGGGTTATTCTGGGTGCAATTATTTGTAATAACTTTTCGAATTGAGTAACGGTCATCCGAAAGTAATTATAAAATCGGCTATTATCCAATTTCAATAGTGGACATACTAAATGATAAAAACCAATTTGACGTCGTTTGTTAAGAATGTTGGCCATCCAATAACGTTTTTTCTTGTAACTCCGTTTTGTTGCTACAGATTTTGTACAAACTGCTATTGCGGCTATAGCTGCTACTTGTTTTTCACGTACACTTTCCACATATTCATAAATTTTACGTGTACAATCGCTTTGCCATTGATATAATCTTTGTTCGTATGACATTTTAGATTTTTCTTCTACTTTTACTTCTTGTGTCTTATGTGGATTCTCACGGTTAGATCTGTTGCTTTTGTAATAACTAGATCGAGGTTAGGACGCAGAGTCATCCACACCCGACGTAGCCCGATGCCACAACGGACCTATTTCATGAGCAGCAAAAATTTGCGCCGGAAGTTAACCAAATCGGTTAGATATTTCTAGGAAATTACTAGACTGCTGCTCGCTGCTGCAGCATTTCACTGCCCATGAAAACGCACCTTTCCGCTTCAAGCGAAGTTTTCCGTTGTGCGTGTTCAGACAAGTCAGCTACATGATAGAAAGAGAAAGATGATCCGTGCTACGAAGCTAGCTCTGATCGGTCAGTGGAACCCTGGTGGGATCGTGCATTCGTACCAGGGTATATAAGGAGACCTCTAGCCATCGGCTGAGGTCTTTCCTGAAAAGCTACAGGAAGGCTCGCATCGTGCGGTCTTTCTCAAAAAGCAACAGGAGAGTTCGCATCGTGCACTCTCTGCGTAAAATACGTTGTTCCGCCGATACTTAGAATCTCAGGGAAAGAGAAGTTCGCGATATTGAATTATTGTAATTCGTTTGCGATAAGTAATTGCGTGCGTGAATTATCGTACGGGAAAGTACCCGGTCAACGTTCGAGAACCGTTTGAGTAGTTTATTCTACCGTTTCCTCTGTACTCTGTACAAATCCAGAATACATTTGTTATTGTTAATATAAACAAAGAATAATATTTCATTTCGAAATTCCTTGCCTGAATCCAAACTTCGATTACGCGACACATGTGCGATTACGTGCGACGATTGGAAGATATTGTTCGCCGAGATCATTACAAGCCAAGCAGCGTATTAATTATACCGAAGGAAGGAAGGAAGGAAGGAAGCCTCTCGTCAATGCGATTGAGAGATCATAGCGTTCTGTGTCAGCGCTCATAAAACACAGTGGCGACCAATTTAATTCATTTCTAAGTAAGTCCTTTACATATTAGATCACATGTTCGGTCACAACCTAACCTATAAAATTGAAATCAATGTAGATTTATGAATACTTACTGCGCTATATTATATACAAGCATGCACGCTGACCGCGGGGGATTACACATTCAACTACGGATATACTGATGAACTCCGACTCGGACAAAAAGTCAATCCACGCGTTTTACAGTCTCAGACTGTGAATGCGTTAGGATGGAAGTATGGCTCCAATCACACTTTTGCAGTGATATTTGGTAAGTATCACACCTACTAAGTGGCGCTGTTAAACCATACTCTGCTAGTTCCTATCCTTACGAAAAAACTACACTAGGGTATTTCGTATCCTGAATTCTGAAACCAGTCAACAACAGTATACTAGCGAGCAAAAGCGGTTGGTATAATTGTAAATAAGTAACCTACAGTGTGAAACTTGAACAGTTCTCTCCGTACAGAGCCAATCACGTATGCCAGAGGCCGAAGTAAGGAGGCTTCTAGGGGGGATCGAAGTCTTTCCTCGAGTGACCAGCGAGCCGTGCGGACGTGTTTCGTGGTCTTTCCTCGACAAACCGTGGAAGCGTGCGAACGTACATCTGAGATAGAGTGCGAGCATCGTGTCGAGTGCGGTCTTAGATTATTCTAGATTGTACGGATATCATATCATTTATTCGAAAGCGTGTATACGAATCTGGAAAAACAAGTTTCGCGATACGCGATTACTGTTAACAAGTCTTACACGTCGTTCGTTTTACGAATAATTTAACACGATATTGACGACAAATAACGAGGTTCGAGATTGTACCCGGGTAACGCCCGTGACCAGTTAGTAATTCGATCGTTTCAGCATAATAATTGTATTCGTGTGCAAAGTGCAAATATATATTCTTGTTTTTGTTAAATCAAAACGGAATCGAAAATAATTATTTGAATATTCCTCATCCTAATCCTTGACGAAATCGTTCGCAAACCGAGTGTTAGTGCGTGACCTTCGCCGAGGAGATGATCTTTACGACGCACGAAGATGAGCAGCGGACATTTCACATCTTGGTGATAGACAGGAAGAAAGGAAGATACGCAGCTTTCGATATCATCGTTGGCTCGAATACGTTCTACAGGCGTTAAACGTAGTGGCGACCGTTATTTCATCTTAAAGCAAGATTGTTATAATATTAGACCTCAAGTTCGGTCACAACCTTGCGACCGCGCGCTTCGGACTCGCGATACCCACGCAAAGGCTCGCCCCGCGTAATCCTGAAGCGGGTCGAGGCTGCGGAGACGCAGCCGGAGACGCCAACCCCGGTGGGCGCCCTGCCAGTCCAGCTGCCGGATATGCCGGTGATCCCAGCGGCCACTCCGGTAGCAATCATGGAGAAGCTGGGCGTGGACCTAGACACGAAGGAGGTCGCCCCAATCGAGCAGCACGAAGGGCACCAAGGTCCGATCGAGCAGCCCTCGGACGATTATCTGAGCCCTAGCAGCGGCGAAGGCTCGGACGACGAATTCCCAGCGCGGGGATAAGTACGATGACCAAGACGGTCGAAAGAGCGAGCCGCGATCGTTCACGAGACAATTTATTTCCCACGATCAAGGCGATAATAGTTTAAGTTTAGTTTCGCTCACTTTAATGTTAAGATCAATATCATTACGATTAGTTGTAGTCCAGCCCTAAAGCAATCATGTTTACGATGTCGGGTAGTCTGTAAGATTCGCAAGTAATGTTATCACCCTTTTTAGTTTCGTTTTCCGGCGGGTTTACGCAGATATTGAACGATATTTATGTTGGACGCACGCGAATCGGCGGAAATAGAGTGTGCGAATAAGCGTAAACCGTGACAATTTCTAGGAAGAAACCGCATAATAATGCTCAGCGCAACCTGGTGCACGCGCTCATAAGGTCGGCGTCATCGCCCGCCCACCAGGAAGCGAGTTAGCTGACGGAGGCTCGTCCCCGAGAACAAACGACGGAAACGAACTCAGCATGACCCGGGGCACACGCCCATAGGGTCGGCGTCATGCTCCGCACGCCAGCAGGGAAGTTAGCGACCCGGACATTGTCTCCGAGAACGGGCGACAGCAACGCACCCAGTAACACCTAGGACACACGCCTATGAGGTCGCCGTCGAACCTTGGTAACGGGAATGAAAAGTTGCGACGCGAGTGACTTCTCCGGGGAAAACCCATTAGAACCATCTCAACGACACCTGGGAAGCTTCTCCAGGAGGTCGGCGTCTACCACCAGTCGCGAAGAAATGGAGTAACTCCCAGAACGTCTTCCCCGAGGACAGACACCGGAATCGTCATACGACGGAACCGGGAGAACACCAGGGGTCGGCGTCGTCGGCCGACGATGTCGATGCAACACGGACGTCATCTACAGGGACACTGCCCGAATTTGCTACAAGAAGCATCACCGAGAACGGGAGCAGAGGTAGGCGTCAACTTAAGTCAAAGATGGAAAACCACGGGAACCCGGTGCAGCGGCGCCAAGAGGGAAAGATCCCTGCATCGCCATACGATCGGAAATTTCCATGAGAAACATCCAGAAGCGAGACCACACGGCAAACGCGTGAAAGGCATCACGTAAACACGTGATCCCGTGAGTAAAAGCGGGTAAACAAGGCGGTGGAATAATAGCGTGCGTTAAATACGTATTCTTCGAAGAGAGCGTGCTCCAAACAAACCAGGGGAACCTGGTGGGCAGCGCAAGAGGGTCGGCGCCAACCCCGGAGCACGGGAACACAGAATGACGACCCGGACCTCTTCCCCGAGGACAAGGGTCGGAAACACTTTCCCCAGGACCAGGGAGATCACCCGATAAGGTCGGCGTCAACGGCCGACGATGTCGAGGGCCCCCGGACATCTTCCCCAGGGAATCGGCTCGGAATTGACGCAGCGGGCTTCTCCGAGGAGGCGCGCACAGGTCGGCGTCAACGGCCGACGATGTCGAGGGCCCCCGGACATTTTCCCCAGGGAATCGGCTCGGAATTGACGCAGCGGACTTCTCCGAGGAGGCGCGCACAGGTCGGCGTCATCGGCCGACGATGTCGAGGATACCCGGACATTTTCCCCGGGAAATCGACCCGGAATCGACACGGAGGCCTCCCTCGAGGAGGTGCGTATGGGTCGACGCCAACGGCGTCGAAGGTAGGCAAATCGGTGGAACCTGGTGCATCGGTGGCAGCTGCGGAAAATCCCCACGTCGCATTATGAGTGGAAATTTCCACGGGAACATTCGAGAAAGGGCCCACGCGGGGACCGCGTGATTTAAGTGTGCAGTTTCGAAGCTTCTAGAACAAAAGTCATGGAGCGGGGGACCGTGCGCCATAGTGGGGAGCCAAAGCGAGAACGATCGCTCGAGGCAGTCTCCCGAATATAGCGATAGTGAACGGACGTGCCTAGCGAAAGTATAATACCATCGGGAACATAGCTCGAATACGGCGATAGCATACGGACATAGCTTTTCGGTATATAGAACAATCGGGGACTCCCGCGTAATTACGCGTTAAATACTCGCTCGACAATAGCGAGGGGTAATTAGTTACCAGTGATAATAAAGTGATTACTAATTGCGGCGTAGTATAAAGCGCGGTCCATTGTGACGCACCTTAACGAAATTGTGAAACGATCTGTGGAACGAAAATGACGATCTGGAATTAAAGAATTGTTAATTCTAAAATAAAGTCTTAAACTCTCAAGATTAATTATACAATTATCTATACTTACCTTCTACTTACCTTGTCCATCGGCGATGATCCATCGTTGTCCAGCGGCGATCCGATAGGCGATGAAGCGAGAATCCGGGGAAGTCCAGCAGCGGCGATGATCCATTCGGGACAAGAAGCTGCAACAGAAGAAGAGTATTAGTACATTAATATTAATTACTGAGACGTGTAGTAGTTCGGTATGCGATAAGGCAAGGATCCGGGAAACCAGATTGGCGGTGATGATCCATCCTGGGCGTTGACCTGAAACAAAAAGGGAATCGTTAATAAGCGAACGGAATTCGTTTGTGACCTTCTCGGTTATCAGAGGTCAAACCAAGTGGCGACCGTGAGGTAGGAAGTTAGATAACGCGAATCGGCACCTTTACTTGTACCGTCCGGTTACAACCTTGGAATCGGCAGATACTCAGTCGATTCCGGCGTCGAGTCGCGAGGCTAGCGGTACGTCCAGAGAGATGTGTGACAGCCAGAGAGCAGACAGCCAGGGGCAGCAGAGACCGACGGAGAGCGTTCAGGGACAAGGACGGGTAGAGCAGACAATAACGCTCAACCAAACCGACTCGCAGATCCAGGAGGGGTACTACACCTTCGAGGCCGACGACGAGGTTCGCAGAATCCTGCAGGCGAGCATACAGCTCGCTGGACCAGAGCAGTCGTTCGCGAGACAACAGGGCGCAGCCGTGGTGCAGGAGATGCACCGACCCGGGGCGCCGCAGCATCCAATACCGATGGACCACAGCCCGGAGGGGAACGAAGGTACCACCTATGCGAAACTATAAGACGTTAGAAGTAAGACGAGGGGAAGCAAAAGGATTCAGGCAGGTCGCAGCTTTATCATTTTATTTTAATTTTGAACCAATTTCACAAATATCGTTTCGACAATGATTTCGGACCGCATGTACTTTGTAGTGCTAACTTTTATATTGATTTTATTCATAACATTCGTAGTATATATGATCGTTCTGTTTCAACCGACCCGAATAACGGGCGCACCGAGATATATCTCGAGATGAAGCTAAAGGAGTTCGCGTTAATTTCAGTAGTATTATTCACACCTATTATCCTGTCTTTTCCGAACGTCGAAACGGTACTTTGGCTATATATTATTTTTACTTGTTACATTGCGATCCTCAACCTGCCGGGGGAGCCATAAAAGCGCTCGACCCCAATTTCCAATTCCCGATACTAGATTTAAGATGCGGCATAAATTGCAATTAGTTGTAAGATAACGCGCGCGGGATATAGACGCGAACTGCACCCGAGGTGCAGACGTGCATCGCGATGGGTACACTAGGAGAAGGGTAACACCAGTCGAGAGTTTTAGATATGTATTTTATTTTTATTTAAAGCGCCAGGTAGAGCCTAGCGATGAAGCGAAAGAGATCTATTTTGAGTTTTCGTTTATTTTATACGTTTATTTTATCTAGATATATTATCAATACACTTTAGTACGTACCGGGAGCTACACTTTCGACAAAAATGCGCGTTTCGAGCGAAGATAATGAATTCCATGAGGTTTGGGAGCGATACGATACGTTTTGAGCATTTGCACTTCCCGCACTTGCTACACTTCGCTCGAAACGAACGAAATACACACAGACACGATAGATTACTACACTTTTTGACAATAACGCGCAATCCGGTCGACGACAATACATTCCATAGGTTTGAAAGCGGTTCAATACGTTTTGGAGCAGTTGCACTTGTTGCACTAACGACACTTTGTCCGGGATTTGCGAAATACTTAACGACACCATAGATCACTACACTTTTGTAAAAAACACGCGTTCCGAGCGATTATGTAACGAACCAGAGGGATAAATAGCGATAGAACATCCCACGAGGCATGTGTACTTACTGCACTTGCCGCACTTCGGTCGGAAGGAGCGAAACACCGAAACACACGATAAACATCTACACTTTCGATAAGAAACGACGTTCCGAGTGAAGATTATTTCACCCACGAGGTACGGAGGCGATACAACACGCCGCAAGCATTTGCACTTATCGCACTTGATACACTTTGCTCGGAATTTGAGTCACACAGGAATAGGCGATAGATTTCTACACTTTACACAATAACGCGTGTTCTGAGCGATAAGAAAGAGATCCGTACGGATAAAAGAGCATTTAAATCAATAACGAGCATCTGCACTCCGGTGTACTTGCTACACTTCGCTCGGAATAACGGCAGACACAAAAACACATTAAAGAGCTACACTTTTGATTAATTACAATAAATTACAATGATTTACACATGCTTAGAGGCTTTACAAAGCGATAACAGTAATAGGGACATTTACACCTTTTACACCTTTTACACTTTTTTTTACAAATTTTGTACTATCAGCGCGATGCGAAGAAGCGGGCGTTATTTTCGATTATTTTAAAGCGTTTTCTGTAAAAAGAAGCAAAGTTTAAGATTATTTTATGATATTTTATGCGTGTGATAGTAATTAGGATATTTGATACTTACCTTTGCGGTCACCTACACCGGTGGCAGTCCGGAACGATTCCTGGAAATCCTGGAAGACCTGAAAAAGAAAGATTAGAATAAAAATGGGTAAAGGAATTACCTGATATACTTACCTCGATCCACGAATCGTTCCCGTGTTACGTAAAGTGTCACACGGCCCGAAAATCCGAGTGACACTTTCTGCACTTAAGCGCACTCGACGCAGGTGCAGCGATGCGTATGCTTCGCGCAATGTAGCGATAGCCAGGTACGTGTCGTTGCACTCACCAGGTGCCACTTCTAGAGAGGTGCGAAGATTACACTTTCAGAGTGTGGATGGTGCAGCCTATCTACACTATCGACAGGTCGTGCGAGCCAACGGCTTGACCGAGTGCGCAGGCGTGAAACCTATAGTGGGGGTACGAAGACCGTTACCCGAGGACAGTCTTTCGATAGAAGTCGAGGCGTGAACACGTGTCGCGTTGCGATGATAAAATCGACGAACGAATAGGCTTATCCCGTGGCCGATACGATAAAGCGTGCACATTACAACAATATTACGCGAATACCGGGATACCGTCGAACCAGATGCACTCTCGATCGCGCTAAAACGAGCAATCCGTGCGTGCGTTGTTATATCGTGCGTGGCGAGTGATTGTAATAGAAGGTGACACTATATAATAAACTTGTTATTTGTTTTGTTAAACAAAAAGAGTGATTATTCACGTTCCCCAAATATCCATCTATCCTCACTGCGAACACCGCCAAAGAGGGGCGTGGCCGTTCAAGTACGAACAGGTTGGAGAGGCAGTTGGGCAGCCATTTTGTCCGGAGGAAGGTCGAGGGAACACCGGATCCAGGCTTTCTGTGTTTAAGCCTAAAAAACACAGTGGCGACCGTTAAAATCTTCAACAGTAAGTGGCGACGTGAGATATTTCATTATTGAACCGTTGTTCCGGCCACAACCTAACCTCAAATTTATTATTGCAAATATTACATAAAAAATGTATTTGATACCAAATTATCACCCGTATGTTTACTTCTCACTATATGTGAATATCCTGAAATTTGAATATTTTGTAAATACTAGAGAACAATTGGGTATGCACCGGAAACTTTTAGAAGTTTGGCGGTGAAAGAACTGGTGACTGTTATAAGCATTGCGACGACGCCGGCTACCCTCAGTCTCGCCCGCCGCGAGGAAGCGCGCCGTCGTATTATTGCCAGATCTCAAAACGCGGAACGTAATTATTAGCTCAGATCTAAACGATAGCTCGACCGAATACTCTCACAAACTCGATATTGGGCGCCAGGTGTGGAGAAGGCCACACCACCTTACTCAAAACTTTAACGCTAAAGCTTAAAGGCGAAATCGGCAACTATCTCAGTCGTGCGTTCTTTTATGAGACCACGGGGTCTCGGTTGGAGCGAGGAGAGGGAGCGCCGCGCAATCAACGCACAAAATAAAGTCAATATATAACAAGAAAAAGTATATTTAATAAAGAAACAGGAGGACAAGATAGTAGGTGGTCCTCTGCAGAAGGGTCGGTCATTTCACTCGGCGCGACCCGTTAACGCAATATGATACAGCAACGCGGAACGAAGACGATACATTGATGCGGAATTTCAGAACGATACATTAACGCAGAATCTCAATCTCCGACGATACATTAACGCGAAATCCCAGAACAATACATTACGATACCCTAATCACAGAACGATTTCTTAACGCGAAGTCTCAGCACGATACGTTGACGCGGAATTTCAAGCGAGACGTTACGCCACGCTACGTAAAACGATCACGGTACATCATCACGCAAAACGATACATTACGCCAAGTTACGCAAAACGATAACGATACATCAGTATCACACAAACGATAATCGCACGAAAACCAACGGATCACGAAACATATGCACTCGAATCAGTACGCGGCATTAACGAACTCACAATACGAGCGAAATCTCACGCGACATCGCTCAGATGCGTCAAACAGAAACGAACAATTCGCACGGAAATCAGACAAAACACGAAACGCTGACTGTCGGCGGCCGCACTTCCGGATTCCCGAGACGGGCAATTTCCATAGCTATTCGACCGGGCCCTCCCGCGGTATTTCTCTCGATGGACTCTACAATCGGGTTTTACACATTCTCGCGGGACAACACGACTCCCGGGAGGGCCTCGATATCGCGGCGGCCTTACTTGGAGGTACTAGAGCAGTGGCCTTACAATGTACTGCTTCTCGCGTCGTCAGCTCGTCGTTCCGGTGGGCCGGTGGTACCTCACGTGTTGGTGGCTCGCACGACAGTGCCCGCTCGCCGGCCCGACGGGACCACGCCGGGACCGCGCTCCCGCGCGCCAGGGTTGCCAACTTCTGCTGCTGCCGATCGCCGCGCCCGACTACTGCTGCGCCCTATGCGATCGCGGCGCCCGGTTCCGGCGCCTCTTGCTTCCGCCTCCACCTATCGGCGGGCTTCAAATCTGTTTTGAGTCCGGCTATCCAGGCCGCGACTCGTCGGCCGGTTCATCGACGGCCAGGCTGGACAGGCCATGGCTCGTCGACCGGCGGCGGAACTCCGGTGGTGGCTACGCGCTCCCTCTACGGGGACCTTCGTCGGGGCGTCCCCCTTGGCGGTTCCTCCCGCACTCGGACCGTTACGTCGTCGCGGTTACGTGCTCCCTTTTCGCTGGCCCTGGCTAGGGTCTCGGCGTGACCCGTCCGTCGGCCGTCCGTCCCTGGTAAGTCCCGGGCTGTCCACCTGTAATATTCCCGCGTTGCGGCTTTACGCCGGTACATAATTTCCGGGCCATCTACTCTGCACCTTCTCAAAAATCTGAAATCTCGCAGACAAGTTAACCTAACTCTACGCTAGCTCTCCGCCCGTCTCGGGCGGAGGCACCACCCTTGACGTCCCTCTCGGTCGAGCTACCGTCGAAGCAAGGGACGCGACAAATGTCACGTTACAGCATTTATACGAGAATTCTCCGTTACAAATAGAACAAAATAAACTCATTGTATTGAGGTAATAAATATTACTCAAATTACCTATATAATTACTTTCCTTTTATCAATTTTTCCACACATAAACCAATGGAATCGTATAATAGATTGTTCTAGAGCACGCGGTAGCGCGATGTAGCGCGAGGTAACGAGACGACCACAAAGAAAAAAGCAGCAAGTACAAAAAACAGAAATAAAAGTCTATTCGAAGTTTAAATGTATGTACAATTATTTACAGAAGAACTGTTGCCGTGAGTGATAGCGCGCACAGAAGCTATTACGGCAAAAAGTGGTGAAGTCAACGGTGTAAGTTGATTCGAGATTAACGCGGATAACGACTTCTGTTCAAGCGGTTGCACGAGACGAGGCTCTCTCCGGGGTAATCACCAATAGTTTTAAACATTAAAGGATGTTAGAGGACTCGGAGGTGTGATTGGGGAGCGCCGATCGCTCGCGGAAAAGTTTGCACTTGGCATGCGCGGAACTCGTATTTCGGGCGGGTGATTGGCCATCGGCGGCCCACGTCATCGTCCCGACGTCACATTTCTCATTTTGACGATCCGAGGTCATCGTTGCGTGTTTTCAATTGCGATGTTTATGGCATGGATTTTTTGCCTGTTTGTGCGAACTGTTAGCGCGACTTTGTTATTGCTTGAATGTTAGCGAATGTTCCGGCAAGCGAATACAGGAAAATTCCACGCCATAATCTGACAATGATGCAATCTTTTTAATGCGAAATATCTTATTTTTGCTGAAAGCGTGCAAACGCAAGCATGCAACCAAGCGCGATTTTCGGCATGCATTATCACAATCTCAAACATAGATGTATAGGATAAGCCATTCGTTAGAGAGAAACTGCCACAAACTGGCGAAAACTGGGTGTGCCTGGCCGAAAAGCTTCGGAGAAGTTTCGGTCCGCTTCGGATAAGCTCGGAGGAACATAGATTCTGATTGGCTACAATAATTACACAATAAATGTAAAAATCACACAATGAATGTAAAATTACATTTCTTCCTGTAATTTTGCATGAAACTGGTTTTTTTCTGTTCATTGTTATAAAAATATCACTAAAGGGCCTAGCGGAGTAAGCATGTGAAATCTGCCCTTGATCATACAGAGCTGACATTAATGTCACAAGTTAGTACCAATATGATAAAACTTTCCACCAAATATTATTTTTAAAAAATCATTTTTTTAGAAGTTATGCAGGGAGAAAGTAAAATAAAGAAATGTATTTTTCTCGAAAACCACTTGACCGATCTTGATGAAAAAAATATATGTTATGCAGACTAATAAAACTAATTAACAAAAAAAAAGTCCAAAATGTTTGCCCAAAAAAAAACCAGAAAAAAAATATTTGAATTTTTTAATATTTTTTTTTAGGGTGATAATTTCGAGGTACCCCTTTGAAATTTTTACGAAAATTTCTCTTAAAGTGTCCACTATAACATATATTTTTTTCAATTTTTTTAAAATGGTGGAACATAGTTAAAAATACGAAAATCGTAAGCGTCGCGTCACTCCGGCTAGTCCAGTCGCTAGGTCAATTCAGCATTTTTTCGAGGTTGATGGCTTAAGTTAGTTTTTTTATGTTTTTTGGGTCGTAGAACAAAAATCTGTAAATAGTTTTTTCGTAAGTTAGTCCAGTCGCTAGGTCGATTGAGCATTTTTTCGAGGTTGATGGCTTAAGTTAATCTTTTTTATGTTTTTTGGGTCGTAGAACAAGAATCTGTAAATAGTTTTTTCGTAAGTCTATGCAATAAAAAGTTATTAACAATTTATTTGTTTAAATTGCCCTAGCGATCAAACTATACATCTTATAAAAAAGTAAACTGGAGAAAATTTGTTTCTCTTTTCACGACGAACAAAATGGCGTTTAAATTTTTCCAAAATCTTGATTATTGACGGAAATATGTCAATTTTTAGGTAATTACTGCTACGCGTCGCGGAGTGCCCTAGGCGTGCGCGTTTGCGCTCAATTGTAATAAAAGAAGCAAAAAAAATAAATTAAATTAAAATTAAAGGAGCAAAACTCGTGTGGTACAATTGAGCGCGAGCGCGCACGCCTAGGGTACGCCGCGACGCGTAGGCAGTAATTACCTAAAAATTGACATATTTCCGTCAATAATCAAGATTTTGGAAAAATTTAAACGCCATTTTGTTCGTCGTGAAAAGAGAAACAAATTTTCTCCAGTTTACTTTTTTATAAGATGTATAGTTTGATCGCTAGGGCAATTTAAACAAATAAATTGTTAATAACTTTTTATTGCATAGACTTACGAAAAAACTATTTACAGATTCTTGTTCTACGACCCAAAAAACATAAAAAAAACATTAACTTAAGCCATCAACCTCGAAAAAAATGCTCAATCGACCTGGCGACTGGACTAACTTACGAAAAAACTATTTACAGATTTTTGTTCTACGACCCAAAAAACATAAAAAAACTAACTTAAGCCATCAACCTCGAAAAAATGCTCAATTGACCTAGCGACTGGACTAGCCGGAGTGACGCGATGCTTACGATTTTCGTATTTTTAACTATGTTCCACCATTTTAAAAAAATTTAAAAAAATATATGTTATAGTGGACACTTTAAGAGAAATTTTCGTAAAAATTTCAAAGGGGTACCTCGAAAATATCACGCTAAAAAAAAATATTAAAAAATTCAAATATTTTTTTTCCTGGTCTTTTTTGGGCAAAAATTTTGGACATTTTTTTTGTTAATTAGTTTTATTAGTCTGCATAACATATATTTTTTTCATCAAGATCGGTCAAGTGGTTTTCGAGAAAAATACATTTCTTTATTTTACTTTCTCCCTGCATAACTTCTAAAAAAATGATTTTTTAAAAATAATATTTGGTGGAAAGTTTTATCATATTGGTACTAACTTGTGACATTAATGTCAGCTCTGTATGATCAAGGGCAGATTTCACATGCTTACTCCGCTAGGCCCTTTAAAACTACAAGTGATTTTTACATAAAATAGTAATTTTACCTATATTTTACCATTAATATGTATTTTCACTTTAATATACCTGGAAAAAAAGATATTACAGTAATAATTGGATAATTTTACAGTTTCAAACGTGTAATTTCTCATGTAAAATTACATGAATTTTTTTCAGTGTGAGGGATGAGCCTTTGCTCTCCCAACCGTCCTATGAGAAGGAAAACCTAGACAGAAAACCGGAGGACCGGCTGTCCTGCTTAGGAGTCTGGCTAGCTTCGGCGAACCAATCTCCAACAGCCGGTAGGGGAAGGCGACCCTGACTTCAAACGCCCGGTTGGCCGGGACCGTTAGGGGAAAGTTTCTACTCCTCCCGATAACTTAGAGGAAAGAAAACCTCGATAAAAAACCACGGGGTTTTGGGGTGGGTGGCTCCCTCACTCATTGCACGCCGGTGCTCCGGCAGAGTGGGGGAGCTGGGGTTTCTTTCTGGGGTGAGTTTGAATCCCTCACCCATTGCACGCCGGTGTTCTGGCAGGGTGGGGGATTTGACCGCAAGGTCAGGGGTTGGGGTTCTGAGTGAGGGTGGTCCCCATTCCTAAGGTGGGCAGGGATGCCGTCTCACCGAGGGAACGGGAAGATCTCTTCTTCTTTGGGAGAGGGGATAACCCTCTTTCAGCTGGCCCAGTACGTGATGCTGGGCTGGATGGAGGAGAGGCCACATCGGCGGCTTGCATACCAGGGTCGTGGATCCACGGTGCCGTCGGTGTGGAGGGTCGCCTGGGTCGCTCGAACGTATTCCGAAGTCGAGACCCGTTGAGCCGCTCGGACATATTCCGAGGTCGGGGCTGGCGGGTCTAGCTGCCGGACGTATGGGCCGGCAGCGCGTAGTCGACTCTGGTGGTCGGAGATCGCATTCCTCCCGTCCTTGGGGCCCCCCTGCGTGGCTGCGCCCGCTGCGGTGCCCCGGGGGCCGGAGCCCGGGGACCCCCGATAGCCCGTGGAAGGAGGCTTGCCACGGGTGTGTAGAGAGCTGGAGTCCAGTGCCCCCGATGTTATTTTCGGGGGCCAGAGGCATAGAGTGGTACCTCAGGTGAGTACACCGGGGCACGGCCGGTGAGGGTGTATGTCCTGGTCGGTCGTGGAGCGCGCCCTACCATCCAAAGCCGCAGCGAGTCTGGGGATCAACCTAAAAAAAATGACTCTACTTTACAAAACATTGGTATGGTGGAGACCGAGGGTAACAACCCTCAGATCACCTCGGGGAATGCTCCCCAAGAGGTAAAAAAGTCCTCTAAGAGAAGGGCTTGACCAGTGGGCCGAAATCCATCAAGGAGAGAAGCGCATCCACGGACAGCCGTTCTGGATCGCAGAACAGCAGTGCTGGAAACGACGGCACGGATGAGGATAACACCTTCCTCAAGCCCGCTCCGTCTAAAGGAAGGTTTACAGATAACCCACTACTCAGCGATGAGACAAGCGATTCGTTGAGCAAACAATTGGGGGGTTAGATCTAGAGACAGATCTAGATCGGCATCTGACAAAACTAGGTTGGAGTCCACCGAGACTGTGAGATCCGATATTTCGGATTCCCCAGTGATGGTGGAGGAGGAAGGGATCTTTAAGATCAATAGTGATGGGACAAGAAGAAAACCCATCACCACTGGCGGTTATGCCTTAAAAAAGGTTATGTAGACAAAACAGGCGGTAGGGAAATAGGAGAGAAGACTGAGGAAGTTGAACGACCCCTCAGTAGCCGCTGAACTTTCAAGAGTAGGAAAGAAAAGGAAGAGAAGGCTATCGAAGATCTCAAGATGGCGCCCACGGCGGATCTCGTTAGTAGGATCTTTGGGAAAATCCGAAAGATTGACAAAGTCAACACGACGGCTAAAATGAAAGGGACGAATCAAGGATGCCTCAACAGTGCGGCAGCCATTATAACGGCTGCGGCAACACATCTTATAAGCAGATTGGCGACGGACAGGGAAAATGCGAGAGATGACGACCTGGAGGAAATGCGAACTAAGTTTGCGGCAGTAGTGTGTAGTGTGTCACATTGTTTTGAGCCTTTCGACTCACGAGACTCCTAGAGATATCATTGCCACCTTTGACTAGAGAGGATACGGCCTTAGAGGCGTTCAGGCATAATCCCACGGATGGTAGCTTCGCACCACCGGCCGCTCGACCGAGTGCGTGAACCAAATGTCCGAACCTGCGGTTCCTCTCGTACTGAGCAGGATTACTATTGCAATGACTGGTCATCAGTAGGGTAAAACTAACCTGTCTCACGACGGTCTAACGCTCTGCCGGTTTAAGGAGAATCGCACTCAAGGAAAATGTGGAGAAAATCAACACTCCTTTGGCACAACAACGCCGATGGATGTTGATCTAATTGATCGTCCTGAATCGCCTGCAATAAACGAACAAAGCAGGAAAAGGAGTAAGGTCAACTACGTCGTAGATGACTCCGACGAGGAGAAGAGAGAGAAGGCAGCCGTCGAAGCCAATCGGCTGAAGATATTGGATAGAATCGAGAGGGATGGAACGCCTGAAGTGCTCAGGCCCCCTGTGCCAGTGTGGCCAGAAAATGAGACGCAGCCCGGTCGTCATGGAGATGGAGGGGATACTCACATAAAACACGAGCCACGTCCGTGTGCGCTCAGAGTGCTTCGGTTGCCTTCGGCTGAATAAAAGAAGGCAGACATATGATCTTCTGTCCTTCTTCCTCCCGCTTGATCCGTACCATAACTTGGGTGTCCGCATTTCGTTTTACGACGCAATCCACGCACTGGCAATGTTATATGTATACATACAATTTGTAATACTGAAATGAATTAAAATATTAAAATATTAAATAAAAATAAATAACGTATTTCTATTTTTATATTTAATTTAATAATTTTTTTTACACAAATAGAAATAGCATAGCAATTTACATTTTTGCAACTAGTATTTTTTTATTTTCCTAAAAACGAGAATCGTGTATAATTGTGCAGATATGCGACCAATATTTACATTCTTGAAAACTATTTATTTAAATGATACACGTTTATTATACATTACCGTTATGTAAGTTATTGTATTATTATGATACTCATTTATGCTAGTAAAGACATATTAAAGTAAATGTAACATAATAAATAACACTTAATATCTATTAATAAATAATAATAAAATTCATTATTTATTCATAGTGTAATGAATAAATAAACGAACATGTCCTTCGATATTACATATACTAAAGCATACAATTTGCGTGCTTAAGGAACAACGCAATCACAATTCACAATTTTGTAAATCGCACATCTTTATTTGCAGATCAGTACCACCGGCATTTGCGTAATCCGATGCGTACCACGGGTTGCTCGGTCGGATTTTGCACATCATGATGTCTCTTATAGATATGAATGTCTTTTACAGAAATTATATATGTCTCTTACAGATATATGTTTCTTATAAATAAGATTTAAAAAAAATCAAAAAGTTAAATACATAAAAGTTAAAAGTTAAAAGTTAAGGTACATAAAAAAAAATTAGAAAGCAAATGCATAAACAAATTTTTTAAATTTAAAACAAAATTACAATACATTAACAATCTTAGTGTTCAAAAATTTGAAATTATTTATTAACTAGATATTAAATATCTGAACTAAATATTAAAAACAACGCAACAACGATTAATATATTATAGATATTAATATAAAAGATTTGTATATCATTACATAATATAATATAGTATTAGTAATTAATATCTGAGAAAAGCAAAAAGCTCTACATATGAAGGGTGTGGTTACATCCCTTGCAATTGTTTTAGAGCTGCAAATAAACCAATGCGATTAGTCAATTCTCTCTCCATCCGAGATCTCGGAGCGATTTCTAGTATAGTGGACACGAGAGTATACAGACATAAAAAACGAGTATGTACAAAATGTCTGTAAAAGACATCATGTCTATAAGAAACTTTATGTCTGTAAGAGACATATATATGTTTGTAAAAGACTTATTCATGTCTGTAAGAGACATGATGTGCAAAATCCAACCAAGCAACCTCTCCGTGGTGCACATCGGGTAACGCAAATGCCGGCGGTACTGATCTGCAAATAAAGGTGTGCAATTTACAAAATTGTGAATTACGATTGCGTTGTTCCTTATAAGCACGCAAATTGTGTGCTTTAAAATATGTAATATCGAAGAACATGTTCGTTTATTTATTCATTATACTATGAATAAATCATAAATTTTATTATTATTTATTAATAAATATCAAGTGTTATTTATTAAGTGTTTTACTTACTTTAATATGTCTTTATTAGCATAAATAAGTTTATCATAATAATACAATAACTCACATAACGGTAATGTATAATAAACGTGTATTATTTGAATAAATAATTTTCAAGGATATAAATATATTGGTGTATATATTGGTCGCATATCTGCACAATTATATACGATTCTCGCTTTCAGAAAAGTAAAAAAATATTAGTTGCAAAAATGTAAATTGCTATGCTAATTCTATTTGTGTAAAAAAAATTAAATTAAATATAAAAATAGAAATATAATACGTTTACGCGAGCGTTACTTCTGTAGTAACTTACAATAATTCACTCGTTTATGCCGAGTAAATTATCTTAAGTTACTACAAAATCCCGTTTACGCGAAAGAATTATCGTAAGTACGTTATTATCGTGTATCGTTACATTATTTATGTTTATTTAATATTTAATATTTTAACATTTTAATATTTTTATTTATTTTAGTATTACAAATTGTATGTACATATACATATAACATTGCCAGTGCGTGGACTGCGTGGTAAAACGAAATGCGGACACCCGAGTTATGGGTCGAGCGGGAGGCAGAAGGACAGAAGTCTGCTTTTTTTCAGCCAAAGTCAACCGAAGCACTGAGCGCACACGGACGTGGCTCGTGTTTTGTGTGAGTATCCCCTCCATCTCCATGACGACCGGGCCGCGTCTCATTTTCTGGCCACACTGCCTTGTGCTATGGCGGACAAGAGTACTAGAACCTGCCATCCCTCTTATAAAAGACCGGACTGCGTTACCAGTAGAGCAGTCCCTGGAAGAGAGACTATTAAACAGTCTCGGCAGTAAAATGCAGGGCATGTTCGCCAATCTCATGGCGAAGATAAGGTTCGTCGCACCAAATAATCCGAACCCAAGTGGATAGAAGATACAGCTTGCTCCGAAAGAAGCCGTTCAGGTGCCTGAGAAGAAGGCAAACAAGAGCGGCACAAAGAAGCAGGAAGTTAAAGCAGCCAGCAAAGAAGGGAATAAGTCAGCAGTAGGAAACATCAAACAGACTGCTGGTCAGAAGGTTAAAAGCCAGGGAGTTAAGGAGTTTAATTCCAAGGACAAAGCGCCAAAGGATAAAATAAGTTCTAGTCCTGTTTCTCTCCCCTCCACCAGAACAGCCGGAGCTATTCTGCGGTCGACGGTTGTCAAGGGGGGGGGAAAAGACAGGGGGACAAGGCGCCATCGGTGGAAAAGACAGTTGGTAGCAACAAGGGCCCTGCCCCCGCAAAGGGTACGGACAAAGCTACGCAACCTAAGAAAGCCGGGAATAAGGCAGAGAACGGCAAGAAGTCTGGTAAAAGGAAGATGCCGCGCACTGCGGCAGTAATAAACATATTACCAGCATGACAGGGGAATACGAGGAGCTTCTTCAGGAAGCTAAAAAGAATATTTCCCTTAAGGATGTGGGGATTGAGGGGGTCCTCATGCCCAAAAGGGCACAAACAGGGACCTTCCTCATAGAGATCCTTGGCGTGGAAGAACGCGACAAAAGCTGACGCCCTAGCTGAGCGACTCAGCGCGCTATTCGCGGGACGTGAAAAAGTTATCGTTTTGCGGCCGGTCAAAACGGGGGAGATTAGAGTCCTCGACATTGAGAATTTGGTCTCTGCCGAAAAACTGGCGGCCAAAATCGCAAAAGTAGGAGCCTGCATTCCAACGCAAGTGCAAGTAGGCCCGGGGTACCTAAGTCGTCTACAGACGATTCCGAGTCTCGACATCGAACTCGCGAAACTCATGTTCGACCGTTAGACGCCGTGCCGTCGTAAGCGGTGAGATCCCGACGACGGGCAGAGGCGCCGTACGGCAAACCGGGCTCGTGCGACGACCGGCCCGCGAGGACCGGCCGCCTAGTAGTGTGTCACATTGTTTTGAGCCTTTCGACTCACGAGACTCCTAGAGATATCATTGCCACCTTTGACTAGAAAGGATACGGCCTTAGAGGCGTTCAGGCATAATCCCACGGATGGTAGCTTGAAGGGGGGCCACGTCAGAGCTAACTGCCTTAGCAATAGGGCAGGATCCCAGGGATTCCGTCAGAGCCAGGGGCCTTACGCATCCTGACCCTGCGCAACGCTCGCTCCAGCTCTTCCCTGGTGACCCCCAGTTCGTCGTTCCATCCTGGAACCGGGACCTCCGGAAAAAGGACGGTTCCTCCGTCGCCGGCTGGGAAAAGGGTATCCACAACCTTGCCAGCGAACTGGGGGTCCAGGGTCTCCGTTAATGGGGGCGCCCATAATCTCAAACGGTCGAGGATCAGTTTGTAGGCGCGCCTCCACGGATCTTCGTCCAACGAGTGGAGGAGCTCTCCCCAGGAGCTCTCCTTGGCCGCTCTAATCGCGCCGGAGAGGGTCTGGCGGGCAGCACGCCAGGTCTCCCCGGCCTCCTCGATGTTTCGGTCTCCGCGATTCGCTCTCGCGCGAAGCCATGTGCGCATTTGGCGGACGGACTCGCGTCTTAACTCCGCGATTGTATCCGTCCACCAGTACATAGCGCGCTTGGGGGGAAGCCTTCTAACGCGAGGCATTGCGGCGTCGCAGGCGCGCGACATAATGTCCCGCAAGTAGTCAACTTCGTCGTCCACGTCGAAGACTCCCCCGTTATCAGCGTCAGCGCGCAGTGCCTCCTCATCTCCCCATGTGAGGCAGGCTGTTAAGTTAGCACCCCCTCCCCCTATACAAAACCAGAATAACACATATGCAGAAATTAAGTGCTTTTTATGTGCTAATTATGTGCTCTATTTGCGATTTTTATGCTCAAGCGGTTTCACGGGAAATCGCAATTTAAAGTAGGGGTGCTGGCTTAACGTAAGCTAGCACCCCCACTCATTAAAATTACATATAAAATAAAAAACTCAATATGCTAGAATTATGTGCTTTCAAATGCCTCAAACAAAATTAGTCTATCTGTAATAGTTTAAAAGTGTTATGTATGGGGATCGGTAATAAGTAAAGTGTTAACTCGTAAATGTAATGACTGTATTATATATCGAATACACGTGTGTCACGCTTGACGTCCGTGAGCAACCTGAGTCTCGGAGCGCACGCTCCCGTAACGGGTGTCGCACAGTAATGTAGTCTACCGTTAGGAGCCCGGATATATTACAACTCCTCCCTCTTTACTTTGAGATACATCTGTTTTTTAAACGCTCCGATTGTCGTAATGCAACGCCAGGTTTGCTCGCTGGTACCGCTGTACCATTATCGCTAGCGTCGGTTGCCGCTCGGAATCGTACAATCTGGTCGACATGTCGTTTCCATACTTTATCAGGTGCGATCTCCATCTTAAATGTTACCGGTGATAATTTTTCTATTATCGTGCCCTTTACACATTTGTTGCTTCTAACACTAAAGTCGTCGACCATCACCGTGTCACCTGTATGGAATTCAACATTTCGACTGCCGTGTTTGTTTTCCACTTGCGCTAATTGTCGTTTTCCTACGTGATCCGTAACACTTGGTTTAATTAAATCAAAACGCGTTCTTATCTCGCGCTTATACATCATGAACGCTGGTGATCTACCAGTTGTGCAATGTTCAATTGATCTGTAATCAAATAAAAACAGATTAACAGCATAATCAAGAGATTTCCCGCTTTGCATAATTTTATCGACTTTATTTTTAAAGGTTCCCACAAAGTTCTCAGCTGCACCATTTGTTGCAGGATGATGCGGTGCTGTAAAGCTTTGTTTGATCCCGTTGCTGGCACAGAAATCTCTAAATTCTTTGCTTGTAAACTGCGTACCATTGTCGGTAACTAAATGCTTAGGTAATCCGAATCTGACTAAAACTTTTTTAAACTCTTCAATAACTCTCGGTACCGTTGTGCATTTATTCATGTCGACAACTTCCGCCCACTTTGAATATGCATCTATGATTATCATAAATGTATGTCCGTGGAATAGACCCAAAAAATCAATATGTATTCTACTCCAACAATGATCTGGGTACGGCCATGGGTTTAGTGGAACACTCCCTGGTTTCTTTCGCTCTTGTACACACACCTTACATTCTGCCGCGACTTTTTCAATGTCTTTGTCTATATTTGGCCACCACACGTAACTTCTTGCCAACATTTTCATTTTTACCACCCCAAAATGTGAGGCATGCAATTCTCTTAATACGCTGTTTTTCACTGTATCTGGAACCACTATGCGGTACCCCCACAATAAACATTCTTTTTCGACACATAACTCTTCTCGTTTCGTATAAAATTTTTTCTCGTATTCACTCATCTCGCTTACCGTTGGCCATGCACCATTTATATATCGAATTATATTACTCAACCGTTTGTCCTTCTTTGTTTCCTTCGCAATTTCTATCGCTGTTATCGTGTTTAACGATTCCGCTACGTAATTTATTGCTGTAAATTCGTTGTCAAATATCGGCGTGCTGTCATTGATTGGAAGTCTCGAGAGTGCATCACAGTTACTATTTCCCTGTGATTTTATATACTCTATCTTATATGTAAATCTAGATAAGAAATATGACCACCTTTGTAATCGGCTGGCTACCGTTAATGGAATTTCTTGTTTCGGACCGAAGATATAAACTAAAGGTTTATGATCTGTCCTCAACGTAATTTCTTTTCCGTAAACATAATTGTAAAATTTCTTGAATCCGAACACAATTGCACTTGCCTCTTTATCAATGATCGCACGACTTAATTCGTTTTCCGGAATAACTTTTGATGCAAACGCTATTGGCTTCTCTGTCCCGTCCTTGTACCGATGCGAAAGTATCGCGCCTAATCCATATGTAGAAGCATTGCAGGATAAAATCAAATCTTCGTCCGGATCATAATGTGCTAATACCCGCGGTGAAATCAATTCTTTTTTGACCCAGTCAAACGCTTTCTGACAATCTGCCGTCCATTTGAAAGTTTCAAACTTTGCACAATCATAAAGTGGTTTTAATTTTTCAGCTCTATCCGGTAAAAATCTCGCGTAATATGTAATCAGACCAATAAAAGATTCTAGTTGCTTTTTTTCTTTTGGAATTGGGGCGTGTGTCATTGCTTTTACTTTTGCTTGCGATTTATGGAGCCCGTTCCTATCAATAACAAAACCCAGTATATCTAATTTCTCTTTGAAAAACTCACACTTGTTTATATTTACATGAAAGCCACATTGCTCAAGTCTTTCAAATACCGCGTATAACATTTTCAAGTGACCTTCATCATCTTTTCCTGTACAGTATACTAACTCAACCCAAGTAATATATGTATAGTAGCTTTATTTCTCTCTAACAAAATAATTCACAAAATTGCGTTACCTAACTCAATTTAAGTGATATGTATTTTAAAAAAAGATGTGAAATCTTTAAAGTGCGCCAATTGCAAAGAGAATATATATACTTTCAAAAATGATTGTTGCGCAACTACTTTTAAAAAATAAAATCAAGTAGTACGTATCTTTGTATTCCCATTCAAGGGTCTTTTCATTCCAACCCAAGCTTTAATTCTTTTTAACAAAATTATAATATTACAATAAATTATTTTAATTACAAAGAATTAAAGAGGTAACAGTACAAAATAAAAATATTCAATTAAAATAAAATAAATAAATTTTTCTTGTAAAAAAACTTGGCGCTGCTAGACCTTGAATTTAATAAAGTACTAAAATTTTGATTGAATTTAATAAAGCACAAAAATTTTAATTAAATAAAAAAGCAATTTAGGGAAGTATGCAGCAGGAGTCAAAAAGCAGCGCCAAGTTTTTTTACAATATATATATGTATATACACTCGTCACAAAAATTAAAGGAACACTTAAATTTTCTTAAAAACTAGGCAAAATTTGAGCAGCTGTATCTTCGTTAAAAATGAACAAAATTTAAGTTTAAAAAAAGGGTTTTAAAGCTTGAAATCTCTACTTTCAGAAGATCACTATTTTCTTTTAGTTTCTGTGAGTTTGGTAATTTTTACATATAGAAAACCACGAGCTGGACAAAATGGGAAATTTTCTTCTCACTTTGTGGGCCTGTCACGTGCTCAAAAAAATTCTGCGAAATTTTTTGACTTTCCAATGTGAAAGCTCGAAGTTTTCCCTACAAAATCTTTTTTTAAAAATGTTTCTACGATTTTTTGTTACTGAGTTAACGCGGATTGAATAAGAAATGAGCATTTTGACTTTGATTGCTCATAACTCCGTTAAAAATCATCGTACCGCAATTCGCAAAATGGATTCTTAAAGCTAAAACTTTGCTCTATCAAGTCGTATAATCGCCAATTTTTTTATAAAGATGTTTGGATACATTACAAGTGAATAAAGATGTCGTAAAAATTTGCAATTTTTTACTTTTTTATTTAGATCCAAAAAACAATTGTGCAGAACAACAACAAAAATTTATTCTTTACGTTTTTTTCTACTTTTAAGTATCCTACATTTAAAAAAAATTTGCCGAATAGCTATGAGATTTTCTTCATGGTGGCCACTATGGTTTTACGGGGCAAAACGTACAAAAAATTGTGAAATTGCTTAATTTCAGTAAAAATCAAGAAAAAAAATTAAAAATAACGTCTGGCGGACGTTGAAAAACTGTTTTCAATTACGCTGACAATACATTGAAGATGAGTAAGTGTCAGCATAAGCTAGAAAGACTTTTTTATAAAAAATTAATGTTTTGTGTTTTAAAAATTTGAAAAAATACCGCCGGCATTAGCGTTACCCAAAGCATACGAGGAGGTTGCCCGGTCGGATTTACGCTTTGTTATGCGCGCGTGCGCGTGCGCGTATGTGTATGTGTGTCATTCAGCTGAGACCTCGCGACTCGTCGCTTTTGCAGTATTTTATGACTCTAAACTCATTCATGACTATGTATACGTGCGCGCACACGCACGTGTTTGTATGTATGTGTATGTTGTGTGTGTTCCGTATGCGTGTGTACGTGCGTACATGCGTGCATGTATGGGTGAGTGGATAGATGGTCGTAGGTGGTAAAATGAATGAATTTTTTCAAATTTCGAAAACACAAAACATTAATTTCTTATTTAAAAAAGTCTTTCTAGCTTATACTGGTATAAATTTTAAAAAATTTATTTTACCACCTATGACCATCTATCCACTCATCCACACACGCACGCATGTACGCATGCATACATACACATACACGCATGCAGGCGCACGCACACAGTCATAAATGAGTTTAGAGTCATAAAATACTGCGAAAGCGACGAGTCGCGAGGTCTCAGCTGAATGACACACATACACATACGCGCACGCGCACGCGCGCATAACAAAGCGTAAATCCGACCGGGCAACCTCCTCGTATGCTTTGGGTAACGCTAATGCCGGCGGTATTTTTTCAAATTTTTAAAACACAAAACATTAATTTTTTATAAAAAAGTCTTTCTAGCTTATGCTGACATTTACTCATCTTCAATGTATTGTCAGCGTAATTGAAAACAGTTTTTCAACGTCCGCCAGACGTTATTTTTAATTTTTTTTCTTGATTTTTACTGAAATTAAGCAATTTCACAATTTTTTGTACGTTTTGCCCCGTAAAACCATAGTGGCCACCATGAAGAAAATCTCATAGCTATTCGGCAAATTTTTTTTAAATGTAGGATACTTAAAAGTAGAAAAAAACGTAAAGAATAAATTTTTGTTGTTGTTCTGCACAATTGTTTTTTGGATCTAAATAAAAAAGTAAAAAATTGCAAATTTTTACGATATCTTTACTCACTTGTAATGTATCCAAACATCTTTATAAAAAAATTGGCGATTATACGACTTGATAGAGCAAAGTTTTAGCTTTAAGAATCCATTTTGCGAATTGCGGTACGATGATTTTTAACGGAGTTATGAGCAATCAAAGTCAAAATGCTCATTTCTTATTCAATCCGCGTTAACTCAGTAACAAAAAATCGTAGAAACATTTAAAAAAAAAATTTTGTAGGGAAAACTTCGAGCTTTCACATTGGAAAGTCAAAAAATTTCGCAGGATTTTTTTGAGCACGTGACAGGCCCACAAAGTGAGAAGAAAATTTCCCATTTTGTCCAGCTCGTGGTTTTCTATATGTAAAAATTACCAAACTCACAGAAACTAAAAGAAAATAGTGATCTTCTAAAAGTATAGATTTCAAGCTTTAAAACCCTTTTTTTAAACTTAAATTTTGTTCATTTTTAACGAAGATACAGCTGCTCAAATTTTGCCTAATTTTTAAGAAAATTTAAGTGTTCCTTTAATTTTTGTGACGAGTTTATATATATATATATATATATATATATATATATTATATATTGCATTTTCAATAAATTTGTAGAGCATTTCACGTTTATACGCATTACATTTAAAATTATATATAGTTTACATCATATTTAATTTATAAATAAATAAATAATATATATATATATATATATATATATATATATATATAAATTAAATATGATATAAACTATATATAATTTTAAATGTAATGCGTATAAACGTGAAGTGCTCTACAAATTTATTAAAAATGCAAGTTAATTAATCTTTGTCTGGCCTGCTGGCCATTTGCCAAATCTTCCTGCATGTTTTCTTGCACGTTATTTTCTTGCACTCCTTTGGGATGTATATCATGCAAAACATTAAGGCGTCCACTATTGCAAATGTTATGCAGCACAGAACAGGCAACAATAATCCTTCCAACCGACAAAGGACTATCGTAACATTCGCTCTTTGAGGATACACCGAAACCTAGATTTGAGAGTTCCGATGCATCTTTCTACACAGCAACGTGCTTGAACAAGGCTTTCAGGCGTATTTGGTTGGGCATTGACGATAGGAGTCATCAACCACGGCTGCTGTGGGTACCCAGAATCGCCAATGAGCCACGTGTCGGTGTCTCCTACAGCAAATTAAATGCACGTCATTGAAAGTTGTATATACACTTATAATGCATTAATCATTTGTGTTAATATATGTATGTAAAATTCAATATTGTATACAAGCAGTTTTAAAATGCATATGGAATATATATGTGTATAAGAACTGGTTTTTCGCCTAGTTTACCACATGGAATACCAGGTTTTATAATATTGTATAAATTTACATGTACTAATACAAAATATGTTTTGGTAATTTATAGTCACTAAGGGGGTCGTGTATGACTTTTGTACCTTACCGTGCTCGTAATTGTTACGTAAATGTTCAAGAATTGCAGAATTCCTCCATATGTAAGAGTCGTGTGTTGCGCCTGCGTGTCGCGGATTTACATTGATAATATTTAAATCAGCATCACAGATCTGCAATATATTACAATATATCAAATTGGTTTTATGATAAATAAGCCTGTAATGAAGTCATTCATTTTATGTCCGCTTGCGTATATATTTAACTTACAATTTGCACATTTTTTGAGTGGAAGTCCTTTCTATTCAGTGGTTCGGCAGTGAGGCAGGTCGGGGCCTCTTATTTCGGCTGGTACTCGGACTTTCTGTATCCTCTGCGGAGAGAACCTCAATAACTTCATCAGTCTCCTGAAACCAAATGAAAAGAGTAATTAATGCAGGCATTACATCTTTAAACAATAATTGTTTATGTTGTTTAGTACACTTATAGTATGTGCTGTTTATATCACAACATTTAATTGACATCACCCAACTTCTGAAAAATTTAATTCATTAAACATATGTATAATACATTATTCAGTTTCGCAATATAACTTCATTCATGGCAATTACTAGGCTGTTAAATCTTTCAACAATAATTGTTCATGTTCAAAACGTTGATATGTATTGTCGACATTACAAAGGGCCTAGGGGGATAAGCATGTAAAAATGGCCCCCGCAAGTATGAAGTTGATATTGGCGTCGTAAGTAAGTACCCACGTGACCTTGAACTCCTGCAAATATTAACCTTGAAATTATATTTTTAAAGGAGTTATGGAGGAAGAAAGAAAAAAAACAAAAAATTTTTTTCTCGAAAACGGCTCGACCAATTTTTATGAAAAAAATATATGTTGTAGGTATCAATAATGGTGTTTAAAAGAAAATATTTTGTAATTTTTGAACAAATAATAGAGCTAAAAAAAAATTTTTGAATTTTTCAAACAATTTTTTTTTTGTGTTTCTTTAGAGTGACACCTTTAATTTTTTTTGCAAAACATTGTACTAGTATCTATTTTAACGTAGAATTTTCCCAGATTTTTAAAAAATATAGTTTTGGAGTAAAAAAATAAAAATCATGGTTGTGTCACCTGATGCTCAAAGTAACGCCTTGTAGCGCCGGTCAAGAAAACTGCCGCATATATATATAAACAATTCCGCGACTGCAATGTTAATTATGAACAAAATATATTATTTTTCTATTAATTATAAACAATATATTTATTTAAAAACAAGTCATCTGCAGTTAGCCTATAAGAATAATAGTTTCCAGAGTTTACCACGTGGAAGTTGCAGTGTGATTTTAAACTCTTCATCGGGGTGCTTTTTGATGTGAGTCCCCTTGCTTCTCACAACACGGGGTGCTTTTTGATGTGAGTCCCCTCGTCTCTCACAATACGGGGTGCTTTTTGATGTGAGTCCCCTCGCCTCTCACAATTGATTTTTTAGTCTTCGTCGCTATCCGAATCAATAACTGGTATAAATGTTGTATCTATTTTTATTAAACAATTCCGCGACTGCAATGTTAATTATGAACAAAATATATTATTTTTCTATTAATTATGAACAATATATTTATTTAAAAACAAGTCATCTGCAGTTAGCTTATAAGAATAATAGTTTCCAGAGTTTACCACGTGGAGGTTGCAGTATGATTTTAAACTCTTCATCGGGGTTGCTTTTTGATGTGAGTCCCCTCGCCTCTCACAATTCATTTTTTAGTCTTTGTCGCTATCCGAATCAATAACCGAATCAATAACAATAATAGATTTATACCAGTTATTGATTCGGATAGCGACGAAGACTAAAAAATGAATTGTGAGAGGCGAGGGGACTCACATCAAAAAGCACCCCGATGAAGAGTTTAAAATCATACTGCAACCTCCACGTGGTAAACTCTGGAAACTATTATTCTTATAGGCTAACTGCAGATGACTTGTTTTTAAATAATATATTGTTCATAATTAATAGAAAAATAATATATTTTGTTCATAATTAACATTGCAGTCGCGGAATTGTTTAATAAAAATAGATACAACATTTATACCAGTTATTGATTCGGATAACGACGAAGACTAAAAAATTAATTGTGAGAGGCGAGGGGACTCACATCAAAAAGCATCCCGTGTTGTGAGAGGCGAGGGGACTCACATCAAAAAGCACCCCGATGAAGAGTTTTAAAATCATACTGCAACCTCCACGTGGTAAACTCTGGAAACTATTATTCTTATAAGCTAACTGCAGATGACTTGTTTTTAAATAAATATATTGTTCATAATTAATAGAAAAATAATATATTTTGTTCATAATTAACATTGCAGTCGCGGAATTGTTTAATAAAAATAGATACAACATTTATACCAGTTATTGATTCGGATAACGACGAAGACTAAAAAATTAATTGTGAGAGGCGAGGGGACTCACATCAAAAAGCACCCCGTATTGTGAGAGACGAGGGGACTCACATCAAAAAGCATCCGTGTTGTGAGAGGCGAGGGGACTCACATCAAAAAGCACCCCGATGAAGAGTTTAAAATCATACTGCAACTTCCACGTGATAAACTTTGGAAACTATTATTCTTATAGGCTAACTGCAGATGACTTGTTTTTAAATAAATATATTGTTTATAATTAATAGAAAAATAATATATTTTGTTCATAATTAACATTGCAGTCGCGGAATTGTTTATATATATATGCGGCAGTTCCCTTGACCGGCGCTACAAGGCGTTACTTTGAGCATCAGGTGACACAACCATGATTTTTATTTTTTTACTCCAAAACTATATTTTTTAAAAATCTGGGAAAATTCTACGTTAAAATAGATACTAGTACAATGTTTTTGCAAAAAAAATTAAAGGTGTCACTCTAAAGAAACACAAAAAAAAAATTGTTTGAAAAATTCAAAAAATTTTTTTTAGCTCTATTATTTGTTCAAAAATTACAAAATATTTTCTTTTAAACACCATTATTGATACCTACAACATATATTTTTTTCATAAAAATTGGTCGAGCCGTTTTCGAGAAAAAAATTTTTTGTTTTTTTTCTTTCTTCCTCCATAACTCTTTTAAAAATATAATTTCAAGGTTAATATTTGCAGGAGTTCAAGGTCACATGGGTACTAACTTACGACGCCAATATCAACTTCATACTTGCGGGGGCCATTTTTACAAGCTTATCCCCCTAGACCCTTTTAGTTAGGGCCGCTCGACTTCTGAAAAAATGAAGTCGTGAGAAACGTAAAAGTACGTTGTTCAGTTTTACAGTATACTTGACTTTATGAAAAATGGTGCACTACGAAATCTTTAGTAATTAACTGACAATGAATAATACTTATAAATACACATACATCATTAATCGAGGTTGTGCCAAATCAAGTAAAAATTTGCAACGTCGACAATACATATCAAGGTTTGTAGAACATGAACAATTACCGTTTGAAGATTTAACGGATAAGATTTGTCAGTAATGAATGTATACTGCAAAAAGGAACAATGTAATCGTACATTTTTCATTAATTCCATTTTTCAGAAGTCGAGCGGTTTCAACTATAAAAGTTGTGATGTCGACAACACATACCACAAATTTACTAAAAAAACATATATTGTTTACTTGAATTAAAATAGATAAGTATTGAAATTATAGAAGGAGAAGTAGAGAGAAAGGGAGACAGACAGACATACGTACAGAGAAATAAAGTGAATGTTTATCTAATTATAGTAAGTAAAAAAGTAAAAAATAAGTATTTCTTTTACGAACATACTTCAAATTCCAAGCCGTATTCCTGTAGCCCTTCGTCCCCATCTGCTGCAGTCATGCCCATTATATTTAGGAGGCGTATCTCCTGATCTGTAAGGTTTTCCACCACCGGGGCCCCACCTCCAGTAGCTGTGAAGTTTTTCTTTAATTCAGCATACTGCTTCTTTACCCGGCATTTCCAGTCTGCGACAACCTGTAAAATCCATATATTCAATGAATGCTTGCTGCGGTTACTATGCAGCTAACAAAATTGTCAATTTATATATCTTTTTAGATCATGTACTATATATATATATATATATATATATATATATATATATATATATATATATATATATATATATATATATATATATATATATAGTACATGATCTAAAAAGATATATAAATTGACAATTTTGTTAGCTGCATACTTCATTATATATATATATATATATATATATATATATATATATATATATATATATATATACTTCATTTATATATATATACACACACACACACACATACATATATTATCTTTGAATATTATTATTGTATAGAATTATGAATATTATTGAGCCTCAAATGTTAAAAAATCTATGAATAATTATAATTTATGATAATTGTTTATACACCTGTTTCCACTGTTTTACTGTCCTCGTCTCAGTCTGCAGGGCATTCAAAACGTCCACCAACTCTTGCCACTGTCGGTGCAAATTTTCTTTGCCCCTGACTCCTACAAATTTATTGGTTATTAGCTCGCTATGTTGCTCGCTATAATCGAGGATTATTCCGAAATGCTCTTCCGTAGTTCTCATCTAAAAACAAAGAAAAATTTAATTTATGTATAAATCATCAATCACTAATAAATATAAGTTAATGAAAACATTGAATCTTCAAGTTATTAAAGAAACCGATGTATTGATCGTATAAAAAATTTATCTCACATAAACAATAATATTTTCATGTGAATTTTGTACAGTTCTCAGAATATACAAACGTAAAATTGTTTATAAAATTATAACTTTACCACAGCGGTTGTTATTTCCTTTAAGGGCCGGTTGTTCCAACCTATTGGTAATCTAACTAATAGTTAAATCATATGTCTATCTTTGTCTAATGTAAAGGATAAACAAAGACATATATATGATTTAACTATTAGTTAATTTACCAAAAGGTTGGAACAACCGACCTAAGTTGAGCTGTCTTCTTCTTCTTCTTCTTCTTCCGCTTATTGGCACGAATGGCTGTCATTCGGTGCTCGGTGCCGCACCCGGAAAAAAATGCATGATACGGTACTACAAACATGACCATAGACTAATGAATTTCACTAGATCGCCCACTCCCTGCAATCTATTGTCTATTGTCTATAATTTTCATGATCCGTACCCAGACCTGCTGCATTTTGATTGGTCCATTTCCAATCCCTAATCCACAATCCCAATCTCTAATCCATAGTCTGATACGGGCTAAAGGGACATTGGACGAGCTCAGCGCCAGGACCAGCGAGCTGATGAAACGGAGGTGGAAGATCCTGTCCAACGGGGCGGGGTTAAGTCACGTGGAAAGTGCGCGGAAAAGATTAGTCATAAACGAGTGCGGGAAGACGACAAGCGCGAGTCCCATGTCACACTCCCCGAAGTGCGGGGATGACGGGTAGCGCGCCGACGCGCAAGCCAGTCCAAAAGTCATAAGTGCCGTGTACACTAATCCGAGCGATAGTGATTATATACCGCCGAGCCCGGAATTGACGAAAAGTGCGGGGAAGGCGGGACCGAAATCGTTCCGCAAGAGTGACGGAAAATCACGAGCGGAAGAGAGTGACGGCCCCAAGGAGACCGGAACCGCCGAGCCGGAGGCAGCGCAACCGCCGAAGAAGAAGTCGGGAAAACGTAAGAGGGGACCGGCGGAGACGAGCGAGGAAGAAAGTGAATCCGAGTACGAGGAGCTACGGGAATTAAAAAATTTCGTGATTAGTGCGCGCAAGCGGGGACCGATAAGGCGGAGGTCACCGAGATCCGGAAGATTCCGGCGCTCGGACAAACTCACGCGAAGAATAACAGCGCTAGCGAGACGATATTCAATAACGCCGGGGAAGCGAGCCCGTTCCGAGACGACTCCATCGGACCGGGAGAAGCAACCGCGGCACAAAGACCCGAAAACTACCGCGAGAAATCCGAGTCAGAAGAACCGTCGCGAGACGAGGACGCGCGAGCGACCGGTGAGAAAGAGACGGCACACCAGCGAAAGTGCGAGAGAGAGCCACGACAAACGGACAGGAGTGGGGGAAAGGGCCCCCTATATAAGCGGTAGCGCTGAGCCCAGGCGGCACAGTCGCACGATGGCAGACGAGCCGGACGATCGTGAGGCGCATCCACCCATGGATGTAGATTACATGGACGAAGTCCAACTGGCTCGGATAGAGGCGGGATTTGAGGCGATGGTCAATCGTCGCCTATACCGCATGACTCGCCGGTATGACGAACTGGCGGTCCAGCTCATGGAGCAATACGTGGACAGCTTGCCTTCCACCCGAGCAGCACATATTGGTTGACCAACGGTTGGCTTTTAATCGGAAACATCGGCGTTGGGGAAACAATGTTGGACCGACATTGTTAAAATGCTACAATCCGATGAATCGTTAGACATACTTTCTTTTTTATTTATTTGATACGAATTAAAAGGCATTGCTGTGTTTTTTTTGTAAATTTTAACTGTTTTGAAATAGCCTACAGTATTTTTAACTATTTTTAGTGTATATTATTAATCGATTGACAACGCAATACCAACCGTTTGTTGAACGATATTTAGCCGACATTGGACCATCGTTTGATAATCGATGTGTAACAAAGACAGAGTGATATGCTTACAGCGGCGCTGTGAGCGGACCGCAGGGCGGGCGCGCCGGGCGCGCAGTCAAGAAACGAAGATCGCGTGTTTTATGTTTTATTGGTGCTCGTGCTCGATCGTGTCAGTGCGTTATATTGCGTTTTAGATAAACGTGCCGTATCGCACTGTGTCAAGAGGTATATAAGAGCCAACTGAAGAAGAAGAAGAAGCGTTTTAGATCATTTAGACCAGGGACACAGACGTTTAATAAGAAAAAGAAGAGTCGTGTTCTTGCTTAATTGGATTGCAGGTGAGTAACTTTTTTATTTGTTTATATAAAGATATTTATGATATTTACTGACAGTTAACAACGGAAATAAGTCATTCTTAACCTAAAATAATCGTATTTGCTTGGCAGAATAAATTATATTCGATCGTGTCAGTGCCGTTGTATTGCGTTTTAGATAAACGTACGTGCAGCCATATTGCACTGTGTCAAGAGGTATATATATAAGAGCCAACTGAAGAAGAAGAGAAGAAGAAGCGTTTTAGATCATTTAGATCATTGGACACAGACGTTTAATAATTAAAATAAGAAAAAGAAGAGTCGTGTTCTTGCTTAATTGGATTGCAGGTGAGTAACTTTTTTATTTTTTATATAAAGATATTTATGATATTTACTGACAGTTAACAACGGAAATAAGTCATTCTTAACCTAAAATAATCGTATTTGCTTGGCAGAATAAATTATATTAAAAAGTTAAGCGTAGCGTCAAAAGCATAGCCAGTATAAAATCGTTCAATAATTTCTTTGACTTTTCTGAAGTACTTTATACGGCAAAATTATGATAATCCTTAATTGTAAGGCAAGACATGATATATTTGCACAGTTCACGCGATAAATATATATTGCCTATATCATTGCATGGTTAATGTAATCAAATTCTAGTAATTGAATTATAAAAATAGGATGAAATTGGAAACACTTTCATATAGTACCTCTTTTCTCCAGACTGATATACATTGGCTTCACATTTTTTATTAATATTATTTCTATGTTCTGTTCTATGTTCTAATCTTTTCTTTGGCAATTTCTGATATATGTGTCATTGTCCTATGTATTATCCTATGTATCATCATGTGAATATTTATTAATATTATTTCTATGTTCTTTTCTATGTTCTAATCTTTTCTTTGGCAGTTTCTAATATATGTGTCATTGTTATAGTCCTATGTATTATATCCTATATATCATTATGTGAATATGATGCATATTCATAATTAATATCACGTAATTTTTAAATAATTACGTACTTTTATTGTAGATAAAAATGGCACAGAGAGCTCGGAAGTATAGAGAAGTTAGGAAAAGGGTAAAAGCCCATATGAAAGAATTTTTGAAGGAATTGACTGATAATAATAATGAAAATATAAATGACAATAATTGTCATTTATATGAAAATAGTTTGAATGATTCAAAAAGTAGTGATTGTGATGATATTAATGACTATTGTGAAGATTGTAATAGTAATTTTAATAATGAGTCTGTATCATCTTCAGATGACAATATGTCACAAAGTAATAGTAATTTTGATAATGAGTCTGTATCATCTTCAGATGACAATATGTCACAAAGTAGCAGTGATACACCTGTAAATAGTAAAATACAAAAATGGTGTATAGAAGAAAATATTAAGCATTCATCGATAAATAAGTTATTAAAAATTCTGAAAGGGTACACAAATATTGAAAACCTTCCCAGAGATGCACGTACTTTATTAAAAACAAGTAGACAAGCACTTGTAAAAAAATTAGGTAGTAGTGGTCTTTTGCATTATATCGGCATCACTCCCAATTTACAAATGAAGCATAAATATTATGGCGACACTATTCAATTGACTTTCAATGTTGATGGAATACCTATATATAAAAGTTCCTCAAAGCAATTTTGGCCAATACTTTGCTATGTTATTGATAAACGATATCAGTATGAGCCATTTTTAGTTTCTTTGTTTCTTGGTGAAAGTAAACCAGAACCAATTACTGGTTATTTTGAAGATTTTGTACCAGAACTCAAAGAACTATGTGAAAATGGATTTTTCCATGACAGAAGTCAAATGCAATTTAAAGTTGTAATCAGAGCTTTTATCTGTGACACTCCAGCACGTTGTATGATCAAATGTTGCAAGTTATTTAATGCATATTCAGGATGTGACCGATGTGAACAAGAAGGTGTATATATAAATCATAGAATGACATTTCCATTACAAGATGCACCATTACGTACTGATGAAAGTTTTGCTTCAATGTCAGATCCAGATCACCATAAGTCAATATCTCCTCTGTCAGAATTAAATATGGGGTTAATTTCCCAAATTCCTTTGGATTACATGCATTTGCTACCACTTGGATGCATGCGTAGGATTCTAATGATGTTATTAAAAGGAGATCTACGTGTTAGATTATCAGCTTATTCTATTGAGTGCATTTCCAATGAATTAATTGCTCAGAGAAAACATTTTCCAATTGAGTTTCAAAGGAAACCACGTAGCTTAAAGGAAATTGCACATTGGAAAGCTTCAGAATTTCGGCAGTTCCTCTTGTATTCCGGGATAGTTGTTTTAAATAATTCCTTCCGCAATTTATAAACATTTCTTGTTACTACATGTAGCTTCTACTATTTTATGTAGTACAAGTCTAATTGTAAATTATCTTGATTTTGCTTCTGATTTAATAAGATACTTTGTTAATCACTGGTCTAAATTATATGGTGCTGACACAGTTGTTTATAATATTCATTGTTTAACTCATTTAACAGCTGATGCAAAGAAATATGGCATTCTTGACACATTTAGTGCTTTCCCTTTTGAGTCTTTTCTTTTTAAGTTAAAAAGACTTTTGAGAACTTCTACTCAACCATTACAGCAAATAGTGAAAAGGCTGTCAGAAAGTTCACATGTATTAGCTACAGAAAACAAAAAACTATTAAATGATTATACAACAGATAAAAAATTTCGCTATCATGTTGTATTAAATTCAAGTCATTCCGATGGACCTCTAATTAATTTTCCTTGTCATGTACAACAATTCAAGAAGGTAAAAAGCACTGCCTTCACTTTATCAACGTTTTCCGGGAATAACTGTGTCACCATGAAAGACAATAACATTGTAGTAATTTACAATTTTGTGACATTGAATAAGGATATATATATTATCGGATTAAAATATCTGCAAATAGAAGATATGTACAGTTATCCGTGTCCTTCGTCACTTTTGAAAATATTTAAAGTTTCATCTCTATCCAAAAACTATGAAGCTTGGAATATCAGTTCTGTTTTCTGTAAAAATGTTCTTTTGAAACAGTCTCTTTTTTCGGTATGTCTTCCTCTTCTGCATACACCGTGATAGAAGAAAGGTATATACTAAGATTAGAGATTGTTTTTATTATAATATCTACAATTATGTAATATTTTGTTTTCTTTTTATTTATAGATAAGAATGTTTTCTGTAGTGGATTTTCCTGAAGAAGAAACTTGTGAAGTGATTCCAACTTCCTGGTTGACTGATGGAAATCATAAAACTTTTTATCCTCAATATAAAGGAACTCGATTTTGGAAAGCAGTTACAACTTTCGAAACACCAAAATCATATTGGAAGACACATTCATGTCGAGTTTTGTATCAAACAGGTAAATATATTTTTGAACAGATTTATAATATTGACTGTTAACATAATTTTCAAAATTAAAATTTGATTTTTATTTTATTATCTCTTTTCTCACAAAAACTGAAAATTCTGTTTGATACGAAATTAATTAGTATAATTTGCAGATCTGTTAACAAAAGCTAAGTCAAAAAGAGATAGATATCAGTATTTAGATACTGATGAAATTCAAACAGGCACGGATCAGGTGCCTGATGAGGTAATCGCCGAGAACCAATTAAAGAAAAGAAAACGCTTTCCAAATCAGCGTTATGCTGATGTATCTGCATCTGAAAGGTCATCTAAAGAAGCATCTTCAGCATCTTCATCTAGTGAAACTGATATGACTATTTCAAGGAATAAAAAGAAAGGCAAACTATTACCTGAACCGGAACCTATTCCATTACCGGCTAATAAAAATATCCAAAGTAAGTTAAAATATTTTTATGTTCTTAGTAAATTATAGAATTTTTTGATAGCTTTTTTTGACTTATGTTTATAGATAAAGAAATGAGTTCGCATTATTCTTCTGTACTTACTAATTGTAAGACCATGGCAAGAGTACAATCGCGAGCAAGTACAAGTTCAAGTTTATCTGAAGGTAAAATAAGCTTTTATACTATCATGAAAAAATCAATACTGACAATAGTTTGTAATAACAAACATTAAATTGCTGATAATTAAACATGCTTTCAGGTCAATTCAAGAACTTAGTTACTACATTTGAAGATATTAAATTTGACATAAGCAGCATAAAAAAGGACATCAAATGTATAAAAAATAAACTGTTTAGTGACAACGTTGCAGAGGAAAAGTTACCTGAGGAAACAGAGACTCTTATACCTGCCTTGTCATTGAGGAATCTGTCAATTTTCAATGAATTTTTGAAACAAAAATCTATTTTTGAACTTTACGTAAGCAATTATATATGTTGATTTATGTTTTCTTTTAAAATTGTAAAAACTTTGTTTTGTTTTTCCAAAACTGTTCGTATTTTGTTATAAAGAAATTCTTGTTATTCATGGAATATGTCTTCAAAAAAAATTATCCAAAAAATTAAGGTTATTTTATTTTTGTTCTCAGGTTAATCATTTTCGCCGCCTTGGAGGAACTTCGCAAGCGGATCACACGCGGAGGATTCTCAGACGGATTATCCATAATGAATTAGCACAAAAATTAAACTGGGCAGGAAGAGGAGCCAAAACAAGTCTTCAATCTTTTGATGCCATATGCAAACTCATCCTTAGTAAGTCTACAATTGCAAGTGATTCTTGAAAATAAATTGTAATGCAATTTTCATATTGTAAAATTGAGTTTTCTTATACTTTATAGGATCAGCAAGCACTAATCAAGAAACGTCTTATAAGATATCCAAAGAAACAATTAAATCTTGGTTACGTTATGCAATGGATCGAGATGGTGGTCGAAACAGAAGGAATAAGGAAACTATAAATAAGAACCAGACTGATGAAGCACAAAGTGATTCGAGTTAAGAATTAAATATTTTAATGTTTTATTCTCTTTCTATAAAAAAATTACTTTTTTTTATTTGATTTTCAATACAAATTATATTATTTTGTCCATATTTTTTTTATATTGTGTACTATTCAGTCTTAGAATTAAAATATTTAATTGTGTAACTGTTTATTTTATTGCGTGTACTATATATTATATAATAAAGATAATTCTATATCCGAATTTTAGACATGTTAATTTTATTATAGAAAGGCCGTAGCCGGATAAGAAGGGTCAATGTGCCCCCGCACGGATCATGCTCATTTTTTTTGCTTTGATTGCTATCAGTGTCACTTACAATTTAGTCAGATATTAGCCCTTAATATTGAACCGTTTTGCTGTAAAAAATAAAAATAAAATTTTCGAAAATAAATCATATCTTTTAATCGGCTTAACCGATTTTGATAAAATTTTAATATGTTGTAGATATCATTGAAACACATTTGTGGAAAATTCGGGAAAGGTATCTGATGACAGAAACGTTGATAAAAAAAATAAATAAATGTTCTTGATTTTTTTAAGTCCCGATATCTTTCTTGTACAATTACGAAAAAATTTGTATAGAATCTTGGAGTAGTTTCCTACAAGACATAATTTTATGGAAGCAATAAAATGGGTAGGCGGTACTTTGAAAAAATAAAGTATTCTTTTTTATTTTTTTTAAATATGATATGCTTTTGGTACGATCGCCATATATTTTATGTAGAATTTTGGGATAGTATTCTACAACAAGTAATTTTTTCAAACTAATGAAATAGGTAGGCGAATGTTTAAAAAAATAAAATATTGTTTTTTATTTTTTTTAAATTATAATATGCTCTTTGTACCATTGCCATATTTTTGTTGCAGACTTTTGAGACGGTATTCTACGACGAGTAATTTTTTCGAACGAATAAAATGGGTGGAAGGTACTTAAAAAATTTTTTTTTTAAATTATCATAGCTTTTTGGTACCATCGCTATATTTTTGTTTAGAATCTTGAAATAGAATCTTACAAGTAATTTTTAACAACACTGGTATCTAAAATAGTTTGTGAGTTTTGACGGTTTTTTTTATTGTGACACGCCAGTTACAAGCTGTACTTTATCGAATAATATTATATTTCATTGCATACTGTTGAAGATCTTGACTTCATGTTTACAACTGTCCGTGCCGTTTCCGCGAAGCTCTTTCTACGTTATTCCACTCCTTTTGTCTCGTCCGTACATCTACATTGTCTTATAGCGCTCTCTGCTTGTCCATATTTCCCTTTAACACGCTCTCTATATCTGTATTCTGTTATACCTCTATTCATATCTATACTTCGCTATACCTACATTTATTGCCAGGCTCACTTTATATACCTATAGCGGCTATCGCGTTTTCCACCTGGGCTGCGTTCAAAAACTTTACTCGGATGCGTCATTTTATTTTTGTTATTTACTAAAAGTTGAACAAGGACAGAACTTCGCTCGGGTGTGCATCCGAGTGAAGTTGCAGCCCTAGCTGAGCCGCATGCGCAGTAGGTCAGTCAAGCGCTCCTACGTGCGCATGGGAGGGGGTCGCATCGATCTCCGAAATCGATCGTGGCTTTTTGATTTTGGTTAATTGGTTGTCGAACGCGTCAATCGCATTTTGGCAGCTCTCTCCAAGGCTTCTCTCCATGATGTAAAAAAAAGGTGTGCCATTGCGCATAATTTCGGCTGGAGCTAAAAAAGAACCAATATGAATAGCCTTTAAGGCGGAGAATTGACTGCGACCCATTTATTAATATCTTCGATACCGGCTTCGGTGTTCTCCGGTAACAATGAACGTGCATTCACACGCGCCGCGTTACACGTAACAAGATCGGTTAATGAGGAAACACTTTTTTTCACGTTACAGATAGCATTGTCTTGCGAGCCTTTTTCTCTCGAGTTCCACCGTTCATTCAGATATTCCGACGAGTTGCCGGCTGCCGTGTCGGGAAGCTTCGAAACCGCCAGATATTTGCACGATCCGACAATAATCTAGTCTCGAGTAAACTTGACAGGAAACATACGGACGCGTAATACGATCCTACGCTTGAAAAACGGAAGAAAACAGGTCCGAAACAATCGATTCTGATGCCGTTTTTATCGAAGGAAGTAGAGCTGCAGAGTGAAACGAGTCAAACTGAAACGCGATAACGCGATAACGCAATAAGCCCACTTGCAAGTGAAATGCGCTCCAACTTTATGTGGAGAAACAAACTGTACGTTTTGTAATGCAGCGGACGACTGCGCATCCACGGGACTGGTACACCTTTGTATTTACATCATACTCCTCTCTAGCTCACTCGAGCGTTCCCTCTTCTCGGCTCACCTGAGCATTTCCCTTACCTTCTTGCTCACCTGAGCTTTCTACCCGGGTCGCTGGCTTACTTGTTCCTTTTCAATATATAATTATTAATACAGTTTTCTCATCTCTGTACATTAATATTTTTTTTTTAGAATTACTTGTATGTAAAATATGTCGACGCATGTCGAAAGATACAATCCGAAGTGCGCGATATGTAGTCGGTTGGTGCATAAAATACCAGGCACTAGGAAAATAATAGCATCATTAGATGAGGCAGCTTTCTTTTCAAGAGATTTATCGCAATCTCTTAGTATTGACGATATTATTTGTGGCTATTGTCGGGTGGTTGCGTATAAACGATGCAGAACAGATGATTCCAATAATCGAGATGAGCTGGAAGAATTATCTCAGAGCTTATCGCAGAGTTCTGTCACTGATGTATCTGCATCTCAGTTTAGTCAGATGGACCCAACCTTCTATACTGAATTACCAACTAATTCTGAAGAATGTACAATTGAATACATAGAGATTGAAATTCCTAGAACGGTATCTACTCATAAGTATTGCTGTTTATGTACTGAAAAAAAAAAAAAAAAAATTGAGAATAGTTCCACAAGAAGCCCGAATACAGTCATACATCAAACGGAGAGTTTATATTCCGGAAGGAAATCGATGCTGTGAACATCACTTGATTAAAAATCGTTTATATGATGATGATCTGAATCTCTTAAAAGTCTTTTCTAATTCGTCATTAATGAAAACAGAAGAGGTGAAAAACATCTTTGATTGTTTATCAAATAAATGTGATTTAACATTATTTGACAAAATCGGTAATTATAATTTATCTGAAGAGCAGATTCGTGTATTCACAGGACTAACTTGGGATAATATTCTCGAATTGAGAAGAATGATGATATCAATGCGTGATACGGCAGGTCGTACTGTAACTCAAGCACTGATAGTATTTTTATTAAAACTTCGATCCGGAAATTCGAATAAAATGATTGCTTCTATATTACAACTTGAAAAAGAGCAGCTAGTTTCCGAGTATTCATCTTCTGTTATTAATGCTTTCGAAACATATATTTTTCCATCTAAGTTTGGATTAATGGCAGCGTCTCGAAACGACCTAATTGAAAATAATACCACTGAAATTGTAAAAAAAACTCTATGGTATTCATGATAAGTTGATACTTATCTGCGATGGAACATATGCTTATCATCAGAAAAGTTCCAACAATGAATATCAAAGAAAATCTTATTCAGGCCAAAAAAAGATGCCATTATGCAAACCGTTCACAATCTGTACAACTAATGGATTCGTAGTTGATATGTTGGGGCCGTATCCTGCTAATGTCAATGATGCTGAAATTCTACGACGTGTAATAGAAAACCCCAACGGTTTGTGCAATTTATTACTTCCAAGTGATATTTTCGTTGTAGATCGGGGTTTTCGCGATGTAAAGTGCCATTTAGAATCTAAAGGATTTCGGGTGTTAATGCCAGCATTAAAAGGTGCACGCCATCAATTGACTACATGCGAATCCAATGAGTCGCGTTTTGTAACGAAAATTCGTTGGGTAGTAGAGGCGGTACACGGAATGATTAAACAGAAAAATCGCCTTCTTGATCAGAAGTTCGATAATAAAATGCTTCCTAAGATAGGTGTATTGTATCGAATAGCATCGTTTCTTTTGAATCAATTTGGAAAGCGATTAAATTCTGACGACCAAATATCATCTGAGGTTGTTGAACATATGATTGCACGAAAAGACATCGAGAACACTTCGGCTATTATGGTTGAAGAGAATGGTTGGTTTCGAAAACGAATGCCTTTCCAAAGTATTTCCTCCAATGACTTGCTTAACTTCCCGGAACTAACAGAAATTGATTTGAAAATATTATTCACCGGAACTTATCAGTATTCGCAGGCGATTTCCTACTTGGGAGAAATTCTAAATGAAGATGGTAGTTTGAATTTGCAGTTCTTCAAAGACCAGTCCAATGTACTCAAACTTCAAGTACAGTCCCGTCACATATCTAGGAAAGTGTATCGATGCTTTATTGAATATACTCCTGATAGTATTGGTTATTCCGGAATAAAAAGATATTTTTGTGAGTGCGCCAATGGACGAAGAACAGTTGGCTGCTGTTCGCACATTGCTGCAATTATTTATTATTTATCTTACGGACGATACTTATCAAAAATTCCGAAACTAGCCCAACACTTATGTACACTTTTTAAAACAGACGGCATCACGCCTATTGTTAATGCAGATAGTGATGAAGATTAGTCCATATAAATATAACTGTAAATAATAGTATGAAAGTAATTATGTGAACGAATGTGTATGTGTACTTCATTATTTTGAGTGTTTGTGTAGTGTGTACGTGTATGTGTATGTGTATTTCGTTAATAAACATTTGATTGAATACAATTATAGTTTATTCTTTTATAATTATTTCAATTTACTTTATTTTATTATTTTTTTAGTACCTGCACCTATTTATTTAATTGATTCCGGAAACTTACTTGTTGTAGATTTCAATTTCAAGATTCTAAACAAAAATATAGCGATGGTACCAAAAAGCTATGATAATTTAAAAAAAAAAATTTTAAGTACCTTCCACCCATTTTATTCGTTCGAAAAAATTACTCGTCGTAGAATACCGTCTCAAAAGTCTGCAACAAAAATATGGCAATGGTACAAAGAGCATATTATAATTTAAAAAAAATAAAAAACAATATTTTATTTTTTTAAACATTCGCCTACCTATTTCATTAGTTTGAAAAAATTACTTGTTGTAGAATACTATCCCAAAATTCTACATAAAATATATGGCGATCGTACCAAAAGCATATCATATTTAAAAAAAATAAAAAAGAATACTTTATTTTTTCAAAGTACCGCCTACCCATTTTATTGCTTCCATAAAATTATGTCTTGTAGGAAACTACTCCAAGATTCTATACAAATTTTTTCGTAATTGTACAAGAAAGATATCGGGACTTAAAAAAATCAAGAACATTTATTTATTTTTTTTATCAACGTTTCTGTCATCAGATACCTTTCCCGAATTTTCCACAAATGTGTTTCAATGATATCTACAACATATTAAAATTTTATCAAAATCGGTTAAGCCGATTAAAAGATATGAATTATTTTCGAAAATTTTATTTTTATTTTTTACAGCAAAACGGTTCAATATTAAGGGCTAATATCTGGCTAAATTGTAAGTGACACTGATAGCAATCAAAGCAAAAAAATGAGCATGATCCGTGCGGGGGCACATTGACCCTTCTTATCCGGCTACGGCCTTTATTTACTTTTATACATTCGCTGCTTATAATCTTTACATTTTTGAGGTTTAATTAATATCGACAATTTCTAATTAATAAATATACGATGTTTAACTAATATTATTTTTAATAATATTAGTAAATCTAAAAAATAAAATGGACGTCAATACATATATTTTATACTTATATCTGTTGTATTTACTAATTATATGTATATATATATATATATATATATATATATATATATATATATATATATATATATATATATATATATATATATATGTCCAGGGCAGTTTTAACGACACTTTTTTTATTCAATGTAAAAATATGCGCAAATGTTCAGAGAGTAGCATGCCACAAGCCGCTTTAAAAAATTCCGCCTAATTTTCGAGTAACATAAAAAAAAGTACAAAATGGTAGTTTCGGCGACATCTTTTATAGTTGGACAGTTTCGACGACAGTGTATATAAAATATATATTTTTTAGTGGTATAGAGGTTGTTTTGACGACTAGATGTATATATGATAGCGATATAAAGGTTATTTTGATGACTGGTAGTCAAAAATGCCTTTATATAGTTATAAAATATATATCAATCAACGTAAAGGTTGTTTTGACGACTTATATAAATAAAGACCTAAGGGTCCTAAGGAAAAAGCCGTAAATGATCAGGACTGAATATTTATTACCTATATATTATTCTTGAATTTTACGTGCTTTTTAATTTTTTCAAACAAATTTTTTTTATAAATAAAACCAAATAAATGTTTTACTATATTATAAGCATCTAATACTATTTACAATTTATAATAACTTGTACTGATTTTAAATTAATGTTAGTAGAAGTAGAATTTTTACAGAAATCAATAACCCCTTCACCGATCCTAGCCAAATTCAACACCAACCTTTCTTTAATAATATTCTATATAAGATTACATGTATAACTTATATATTTTTTAAGCATAAATTGGTAACCCCTTCACCATTTGACTCCAAATTCAATAATGTCTGTTAAGTTAGCACTTCTCCCTACCCACAAAAAACCGGATAACACATATACAGAAATTATGTACTTTTTATGTGCTAATTATGTGCTCTATTCACAATTTTTGTTTTCCTTTAATGATAATTTATACATAAAAAAATTCAGCTCGATATTACAAAAACGGAAATTAGAGCAATCAGGAGATTTGTTAAGATAAAAATCGGCGACTCCTTTACCAATCCTCACCAAATTCCATACCAACCGTCCTTTAATGATACTCTATTCGTTAAAGAATACATTTTAATTCGCTAACAAAGTTCCTCTTTAGAGGTAGTGAATGGTCCTTAATTTGAAACATAATTATTTGCTTATAATGTTTGGCTTTTTCAGAGAGAAAGCTTTTTGGGACTTTCGAGAGAAAATGGGACTCTATAAGCATCTAATGACACTTATTTATTACTATACAGTTGTTAGTTTTGAAGATATAAACGTTCAAAGTGTGACATATTTTCGTTGTATCTGTGCTCCGGGATTACGTAGTTCTACGTCAATTCATTTATCAACAGTTTTTCTGCCTAAAAAGTACCATTTTGACTCCCCTAAATAATTCAATTCAAACATTTTTTTGAAGATATCAATCTAAAACCATCAATTACAATGTTGACAGATGTTTTTTAATTTTTTCAGATTTTTTAAAACACTTTAAGGTAGGGAAAATAACGTCGGACGAGACGGATTACATGCACTGTCAAGGTTAAAAAAAACGTATGCAGTTGGAGGGTTAATGACAATACACATTTTAATAATTTTGGTTTACTGAAATAATGACAAAATTCACATTTATTTGTATATGTTTTATGTAGACGAATGTGTTTCTAGATAAATGCCGGTTGAGATTAATTATTACGTAATAAAAGAAAAAATTAAAAAAAATATTATTTTTAAAAACGCAAAATAACCTTAAAAAATTTAAAAAAAAATTTTTTTTTTTTAATTGCGATTAATCTACATAAAAAACAATAATAAAAGTTCCTTTTTTATATTATAATTTCAAGGACTTATATAATTTTTTGTTTTTGTTTTTGTTATTTTTTTGGTTATACAACCAAATTTTTATCTTTGCATTTGAACGGGTCTTCAATACAGGATATTTAACTTTTAATTCGTTAATTTCACGGAAAGATGGCAATTTATTATCTTTGGAATGAAGATAAGTTTGGAATGCAGATAAACTATCGAGCGTTCATCATCCGTCCATTTAATCTTGTGAGCACTTCTTCTTGAAGGACCAAAAGGAGATGCTAAAATAACAATAAAATTTCGTTAATCTAGTATATTTATTATTAAATTTATTTAATAAAAAACATGTATATTTAATTTTAAACAAATTATTTAAACTGACTTTTCTTTTTCTTTTTTGTATTGTTTACGTTATTCTTTCCGCTAGACACCTGTTTAGATTGTTTTGCCTTTTTTGATGATAAAATATGGAATATTTAAATCTAATTCTGTACTACATTCATCATCTGATTCGATCACATTTTCACTCTGTGACTAATTTTCCTCTTAGAAGCCAACGACTTACTGAAACAATGACAAAATTCACATTTATTTGTATATGTTTATGTAGAATGTGTTTCTAGAATGTCAATTGAGATTAATTATTACGTGATAGGAGGAAGAATTTAAAAGAAAATACTATTTTAAAAAACGCAAAATAACCGTGAAAAATTGAAAAAAAACATTTTTCTTTGCATAATTGCAATTAATCTACATAAAAAACAATACTAGAAGTTTCCTTTTTTTTACATTATAATATCTATCATTTAGTAATTATTTTAAACAGTATTTATCTAAAGTTGCCTTGTATATTTATT
>JASTWK010000697.1:0-90706 GCA_030770225.1 Temnothorax unifasciatus | reverse complement strand
CTTTCCATACGTGAAATTTAATATTATTTGCGAGACAATATGTTTGCACCCGTTTCACAGTCAGACGTCAAATTTCGCTTAACCTTGCACTTCCCCGTCTTTTGCATGCTTGTTTTCTATTGTTTGTCTTTATTTGGGGTAAATTTCGTAATCTGCAGCTGAAGAATAGTATTTGAGTATAGCCTGTCATCGTCAGTGGGAATAACTGCATGGTACTTTTGAGTTCCCGATACCGTAACAGTTGCCGTAAACCTGCTTTTTAACAATTCAGCAGTATCTTCTTGATCGAATTTGCACTGAAAAAGATGATCGTTTTATTCATATTCTCTTTTTCCCAGCGGTACAAATCATTTGACCATGCAGTTATTCCCACTGATGATGACAGACTTATACTCAAATACTATTCTTCAGCTGCAGATTACGAAATTTACCCCAAAATAAAATAAACAAGAGAAAAACGAGCATGCAAAAGACGGGGAAGTGCAAGACTAAGCGAAATTAGACGTCTGACTTGTGAAACGGGTGCAAACATATTGTCTCGCAAATAATGTTAAATTTCACGTATGGAAAGTGTTATAATAGGGCTATAGGCAAAGGTCACTAAAAATTAACGCGCCGGTAACGGAACTTCCAGGTTGGTGCGGAAGTCCGTTAAAAGCATTCACCATTAAAAAAAAATGTACGGTGAAAAAATTTGATAATAATACATACTTATAGTTTACGCGTTTTCAAAACAAAATTGAATAGAAATTATATTTTCAACACATGCACGGCTGACTTATAAAGAATTAAGTTATAGGTAATAGAAAAAACGATTTAATAAAGACGATGAAAATCGCGAGTTTCGTGGAACGTCGCGGCTCTCGGCTCCCGATATCGGTGCCCGCCGCTGCGGCACGGAGCATGAGTTCGCACACAAATGAGTTGTAACTTACTAAGGAGTGATTTCTCCATCTTGGACTTCCTATACTTTTTGTTGACAAAATTTTCTTCTTTTTTTTAGTATTTTTAAATTGAAATCGAAGATGTCGATCTTTAAGAAAAATCTGAATTTATTATTAATGTTGAAAAATATCAATTAATTAACTTTTTTATTAATAATGCATAATATATCTCGAAAGTGTGTAAAAAATACTTCAAAAATCACTGGTCATTTTTTAAAATCGGTAATGTTTACGACAAATTATCGATGTGTGAAGTTTACATGACGGCCTCAACGCCGAAACTTTAAACCCTGTAAGTAGACAATGTGTTGGACAAATGTCAAAAAAATTGGTGTGGATAATTATGGTCAATAGGGCAATAGATTGTGCAAATTTCAGCACGATCAGAAAACAAAAAAAATTTAGGGTGGATCACTTCGCATGGAATGCCCCCTATACATATATTAGCTATACATATATTTTGTTCCTCTACAATCAGTTATTGCTATTTTTACTCATTCCAAATACGTAAAAAATTTCCTAAAATCATCCAAAATGTGTCCAGGATGTCCTGAGGAGTTTTACAGGATATGCTCAGGATATTCTGCGATATTCCTCAAGATATCCTGGACATGCGTAGAATGATTTTAGGATTTTTTATGCTATTTTGGTGTAGCGAACATTTATGAAAAATTTATAATTATTACGGTACTTAATATTCTGAAATCACTTTAAGTATTTACAACCATTAATGAAGTCAAATAAAATATATATAAAAATATTTACGATAATACATGTTGTCCTGGATGTCCTTCGGATTTTCCGAGGATGTTATTGGCTTCTGGAAAACAACTAAATATCCTGAAAATATCCCAGGACATCCTGGACATATTGAGGACGATCCTGAGGACGTCTTGTGCTATCTGGGAAATACTAAAAGAATCACAATTGAGGTTCGTCTCTATTGTGAATTCAATTGTCTATTAAAAATGATATTTAATGGCATGCATGAACAAAGAGCTGAAGAAATTACATGGCAGTCGTCAAATGTTTATCATATAAGTCTGCATCTGCATTTTGACGACTTGCCATGTAATTTCTTCAGCTCTTTGTTCTTGGATGCCATAAAATACCATTTTTTAATAAACAACCCTGGTAGCGCCCCATTTTTTGGACCTCAAATTTCAACTTTTTTCATAGCAATAGTACTGTTAGATGAAACATTAATCCCAGTAAAGTTTCAAGATGAGCATAGCACGGTTCCGAAGATACAACGGGGTAAAAGTGATGATTTCCAGTCAGGGTGTATTGCATAAGGAAGAATGCGTGGCTGAAGTTCACGTATTATTGAGGGTATTTTCTGTTGCCATCCCAATCTGTAAACATAGTACTCCCGCCGTTTACCCGCTTGCTTGAATTTCTTCACGTTGACATTCAGGAGCACTGGGCAGAAATCACTGCCAGTTAGTCGAGCAATAAATAATATTTATCCTTTTTTTTATTAAAAAAGAGGATTTTTTAAACATGTTTGAAGAAAAATGAGATTATGTTTACATTTGTACATCACAATAATATTTAACATTTACTTGTAGCATTAATATGTTGATAATGTTTTTATAAATAATATTACAAAAATTATTATAAGATATTAAAATAGGATTTTTTTATATTCAAGATTTTTCTAAAAATAAAAAGGTTATTTAACTACAACTGTTACTTTTACTTCCTATCAAGGAGACACGGTAGTGTTTCGCGCCAAGTACACGACGCAGCACGAGACCGCCGTGTATCTTACGCGAACGGACGAGTTGCAAGTACCTGAGATTTTGAGATCTCAATAACGAGAGTAAACGGATCAAGTTCTAAGTAGGCTTGATCGATAGCTAATTGGGTTTAAATTATGTAATAAAATGTTTATATTTTTCCGTTATGTGCCCTACGAGCGGAATATTGCGACCCGTAAAGTTTGAAATGTAAATTTTACAATTAAAAAACGTCATTATTGTCGCCGTACGTACGTACGTACGGTTTGCTTTTGCATCAATAGATGCATTTGAGACTATTGAAAAAAAAACAGCCAAGGAGTAAGATATAAGGAAACCGATCTCCATACTATGAAAGTAGGCCAAATTTTGGGCAAAGTTGGTGGGCTGGTATTAAAAAACGGTACCCTCGCTACTGGTGACAGGCGACTGAACAAAATTACGCGATACATAAGGTTAGAGTTTTACTACATGAAGTATAAGAAAGTGAGTTATAATTGAGAAAGTGGGTTATAATTGTGAATTTAATAAATTATTATGGCTATATCTAACAGAACAAAATAGATTTGTAAATGACATCATTAATCGAAACTGCGAAGTACTGTGCTGTGGTACAATAATATTTCATGTAAGACCGGTTCTACATTAGTCGTATCGTAGCATAAATCATAAGAAATTGACCAATCACAGTTGATTATTCTCCTCAATTCGACTATAATTGGTTAATTTATTATGAATTATGCTACGATACGACCCAATGTAGAACCAGGGTAAATCATCGATGAACTATAAAAGAAATTAATGAACCATTATAAAAAAAATTATAATGAATTATTATGGTAATAATAGAGTAATAAAAAATTGTGTTAAATATCTGATAATACATGTAAAACATATAATATATTATTGATATTTAATATGCGTTTTACTTACGGTGCGACTCTTATGGAAAAATACACTCAACTTTTGGTGTTAACCGTTAAAAAAACACCATAGAAAAACCCTTAAAGTTGGGTGTGATTTCGGACCGCCAATTGAAGGTTAACCATCATTTGAAGGTTAATCTTTAATTGGCTGTTCGAAATAACGCCCAACTTTAAGGGTTTTTCTTTGGATGATGGTTAATCTTCAAGTGATAGTTAACCTTCAATTAATAGTTAATCCTTAAAAATGACGGTATAACCCTTATGGAAAAATACACTCAACTTTTGGTGTTAACCGTTAAAAAAACACCATAGAAAAATCCTTAAAGTTGGGTGTGATTTCGGACAGTCAATTGAAGGTTAACCATCATTTGAAGGTTAATCTTCAATTGGCGGTCCAAAGTAACACCACCCAACTTTAAGGGTTTTTCTTTGGATGATGGTTAACCTTCAAGTGATAGTTAACCTTCAATTAATGATTAATCCTTAAAAATGACGGTATAAACCTTAAATATAAACCCTCAAATGAAAGTAACAAATATGGCGTCCCAATGAGAATCTCTTAAGGCTCCGCTCGTTGAACCGGACTCCTCGCCTCCCTCTCGGATCGAGCCGCAGCTCTCCCTTTCGTAGTGGTGGAGCTCTCCCTGGTGATCCGACTCTTGCTCGGTTGGTCTCCAGAACACGCGCCGCAACGATCAATCCGTAAAGAAAGAGGTAACGGACTCGACACGTTCGAAGAAACGCAAGCAAGTGCGGCCATGATACCTAACGAGTAAGGAAGGAGGCAAGGGCTCTTTGAGAGTGGCGACTCGCGCGTCGCGCCATCTAATGTGAAACGATTGGGCGTTGTAAAACGCGAAATAAATTCTAGCGCAATATCTGAACAAATTATTTAATTTTTAATAAGTCCAATTATTAATATTTATTTTCATAATTAAACTTATTTTTTTAATTAATAAATGTAAATACAAATATCTTATTATATTAATATTTAATATTAATAATTTAATTAGGAGAGACGGCTGGTCTAGTGGGTAGAGCGCCAGATTTGTAATCCGGAGAATCGGGTTCGAATCCCGCTAAGCCGATGAGAATTTTTCTCAGCAAAACGCTGCCCCCCCCATCTGGCGGATAGATCTCAAATGAATACAATGTCACCAGATGGAAAACTGGGCTCCGTCTTTCGGAAGAGACGTTAAACCGTTGGTCCAAAGGAGGAAATAGGAATGGAAGAATAGAATGGGATGGAATCAAGCTAAATATATATTGAAAAAATTACCAAGTTTTCCTTGAATATCTCAAAAAGTATTATATATTATACAAAAGTATATTTAGAAAAATAGTACAACAAAAATAGGGGTTTTTATTTTGAAAAATTGACTTAGACTCTATTGGGCTCAATACAGGCCTTGGATCCAAAATCCAATAAGATCGTCTATTGGCCCCCTTCAAACCTTTCAACTTTTATCTGAAACATTTTTCCAATAAACCAAGCCGTCAATTGACACTTAACAAAAACTAACACAATAACATTTAAACGACCCCCAAAGATAAAGGGATCAAGGCGACACTGATTAAATCGACATAGAACATTAAAGGTTAACACTCTGTTAACACCAAACCAACATCCAACGATGAGGATCAATCTCCAACCTACACTAAACATTGAGGCTTAATCCCTAACCTACACTTATCATTGAAAATAAACTCCCAATATACACTCATCATTCAGGATTAAATCCACAATTTACCTAAACCTTAAGGGTCAACACTCAATCTACACCTAATAAATATGACCCCTCAAATGAAAGTAACAAATATGGCGTCCTAATGAGAATCTCTTATAGTCTAAGAGCTGGCTACGAAAATTAAAAATGATAAGGTGCATTCAAAATTTGTATATGAAAACCCTCCTTACTATCTAAAAAGCACGTTGCACTGCAGCCAGAAGTCGCTTCCGGGGAGGGAAGCGTGGGCGGGTGGTCAAACGCGTTTATTTTAATCAAATAAAATCTTTAAGTGCAGTTCTGATATTTTGTGAAGTTGTAGTTTTTAACTGTAGAAATTACGGAAAATTATTGCCAGAAGTCTAAGCTGGGGCTAAAACGTTGCCAGAAGTCGGTAAACTTGTAAAAAAATTGTTTAAATTTTAATGACAAGGTGCAGTTCTGGCGATTTTGTTTTTATATTATTTAAGGCTTAAAAAATTGGATAATAATTGCCAGAAATCAAAACAATGGCTAATTGTAAGTATGTGAAAAGTGATAATATCGTAAGAAGTCGGTGAAACGGAAACGATTCTTTAAAATTGAAATAATAAGGTGCAGTTCTGGCAATTTGTTTCTTTTATTATTTATACTGTTAGTGAACTATATATGCAATTGCAGAAGGCTAAGTGAGGGAAATGCATAAAAAAAACCATAATCATGCCGAGTAAGCGCTAAACTGTTAAAACCGTTAAGTGTTTGAAACACATTGTGCAAAAATAAATTGCATATAAAAAGATAATTTACAGTTGAACGCATTTTTTGAAGTGTTAAAAAATAATATTAATCCATTTGATAGCAAAAAACTAAATCATGATAAGTTATATAATATCAGTACAGGGCGTTGTGCCTCTGACAGTGTCGCTTATTTTCTACTGAAAGTTGAAGAAACTGGTGAATTGCAAAGAAAACAGTTTATCACTAAATGTGCTGAAAATATTGACAGTTTTGAAGCCCCTTTGAAACAGAATAAAATTTTAAACTTCTCTAGCAGTCATGAAAAGAAAAAAGTGATTGTAAATAATAAAGTTCAAGAAGTTCGTCTGCAACGTGATCTTTCGGACGTATGCTAAAATCTTCTTATTACCAATAAAGGGAGCAACTTCGTTGCTTTCCCAGTAAGTTATTAAAAAAGAAATAAGAGCTGTTTTGAAACAGTGATAAGCTGACAGACATGGATAATGTAAATATTTTATGATTTGAGCATTATAACAATTGCGTTACAATATTAATTTTTTTAAGTTTTCATTTCCATTAAATAGTCACTTTATAACTGTAAAATTACAACAAAATTCCTGTTTGTAATTTTACAATTTTGAAAATTAAAATATTATATAATAGGTACATTTTCAGTACTACATCCGCTCATTTATTAAACAAAAAGTTAAATTAAGCAACTAATTAAATTATTAATATATACTTTATTTACCCCGAGGGGGCCTTAAAAGGCGTTTTTGAAGGGACGGAGCCCAGTTTTCCATCTGGTGATATTGTATCCATTTGAGATCTATCCGCCAGATGGGGGGGGCAGCGTTTTACTGAGAAAAATTCTCATCGGCCCATCGGGATTCGAACCCGATTCTCCGGATTACGAATCTGGCGCTCTACCCACTAGACCAGCCGTCTCCCCTAATTAAATTATTAATATTAAATATTAATACAATAAGATATTTGTATTTACATTTATTAAATTAAAAAAATAAGTTTAATTATAAAAATAAATATTAATAATTGAACTTATTAAAATTTAAATAATTTGTTCAGATATTGCGCTAGAATTCTTTTCGCGTTTTACAATGCCCGATCGTTTCACATTAGATGGCGCGACGCGCGAGTTGCCACTCTCAAAAGAGCCCTCGCCTCCTTCCTTACTCGTTAGGTATCATGGCCGCACTTGCTTGCGTTTCTTCGAACGTGTCGAGTCCGTTACCTCTTTCTTTACGGATTGATCGTTGCGGCGCGTGTTCTGCAGACCAACCGAGCGAGAGTCGGATCACCAGGGAGAGCTCTTTCTCACTCTGAATCTAGCTGGCTGTTCTTCTCCGGGATATTTTACCACCTTCTCGACAATCCGCTCCTTTTTGCAGACATAACTCTGGCAGAATGTCCTCTCGCTCGGTTGGCAGATTCTACCGCTGCCACCAATTGTTGTTCCTTGAATAGCTCAGGACCGGCACCGGGTTCTTGAGATCCGCCGTATTGGAGGGAGAGAGGATCGACACTGACAATAATGAGTTTGCAGTCAAATTGAATAAACAGATATCTTTATTATCACACTCGTTGATTTTTCACTACCCTGACTTGCGGATTATAATATGATTAACATTCGGTTTACTCGCGGTACGCGCGTGGTTATTCGACTGCCCGCCGTTCCTTGGAAGGGCGTTTTATTGCGCTCGGTATTGCTGACTTTGCAGTCAGCGCTTTTGATTTCGGGATCAGAGACCTAGCGATCAGAATGCCCATATATGGTCATTACCGCGACTCATACTGGCCTTCGCGTCAGCGGTCCTCGTCGCTAGGGTCGGATTTTCTATAGGCGGCAACTCGGAGTTGCCAAGTGCAATAATTGATCTATAATATGTTGTGCGCTTACAACAGAATCAGTACCGTTGACTTCCTTACTGCTTATGTCTTACGGCTTAAGTTTTTCTATGTGCTCGGGCCTTAAGATGCTGTTAAAGCCGTGTTAGAGGTACCGGAGCAGTATATAGAATATGGAACAGAAGTGCAATAATATTTACAGACAGTCAAGACATATTAAAAGCCATCAGCAATAATAGGTTGGATGTCTACAAAAATAAATAAGTATTAGATATTAGAAGGCACTTTAAGTTAAAGAAACAACCTAACATAAGAATAATTTATGATTAAATTCCACCGTATCAAGGATTTACGGAAAACGAGACTATGAACATAGACGGGCAAAAGCAAATACGTTGAAAGAAGCGTACACGGATATAGAAACCTCAATTCAAGACGGAAAAAGCATATTTAAAAGAGAGGCTTGGAGAATAATATACAGAAAACACTAGTCAAAGTAGATTTAAAAAAAAATGTATTTAGAAAATTTCTATAAAAAGCATTTAAAAAACCAAAGTTTTACAAACTAACAATAAAAGATAAAAGATTTTTTTTATACTTATCAATTGAATCAGAGAAAAGCATTATTATACAGAGTGTTTTATTTTAAATGATACAGTCGATTATCTCGTCAACCGATGATTTTATTGAAAAAATGTTTTAGACGAAAGTTGCATGGTTTGGAGGGGGACACATGATGAAAATATGGAGTTGACCTTCAGTGATCTTTTCAAGGCCAGGTCAACATGATCGATGCTTTCTTAAACAAAATTTTTTTTTATTATATCCCTTCTACCACGTTACAATCTGCACATAGTACAATAAGCAACTTATGTATGACCACTCGGTCTTAGATAGGGTTTTTGGAGAATTTAATCCACTGATTAATATTCTAGGCGTTATGGCTCCTATTGTCTAATAGATAATCTCAGGATACTTTGTCTTTTAAGTCTTCTGAATTTAAATTTGTCGCTGGTCAGAAGATTAGATGCGAGTGTGTTTAGGTGGTCTTGTAATCTTTTTTTATATTTTTCACTAATCATGCTTGTTCTTTTTTTTATGCTGTTGATCTTTAAGTCGTTGAGGATGTACATACTTGTTGTTTATGTAGCAAGATATGTCTAGCATTGCTCTAATAGTTTTAGTTTGAAATCGTTCTACTATTTCTATCTTGCTATTGCTAGCTGAGCCTCACAACTGAATACCATATGTCCAGACTGGCTTGAGTATTGTTTTATAGATTGCTATCTTACTGTCGACTGACAGGTTTGATTTTTTTCCTGTTACCCAGTACATGTTTCTTAGTTGTGCATCTAGTTGCATTCTCTTTGTCCATATGTGTTTTCTCCAAGCAAGTCTGTGATCTATGTGTATCTCTAGATATTTGGCGTCATTTACCTGTGGTATTTTTTGGCCGTATATGTTATATTAGGAGAGGATCTAATATATTAATAGCAATTAATTAGCAAGCGTGTATATTTTTAAGACTCACTTTAATCGTGTCTCGACTGTCTGTGTTACATAGATGCGTCGCTCGTGTCTACATAGGTTCACATGGTTTTCCTTAACGGGTTCTCAACTCCCTAACAGTATAGTTGGACTGGAAGACAGGTTTTTTCTCTTAATGTGTAAGTGACCTGTACTGATTTTGTTTGATTGGCTTTTGTTCGCCATTTCTTGTACCATCCTTTCATTTTCGTTAGGCTTTTTTGTAAGGTTTTTGAGGCAGAGTCAGGATTCTTATGAGTTGTGAGAATGATTGTATCGTCTGCGTAAGTAACAGTCGTGGTTTCTCTGTTGATAGGGAGATCAGCCGTGTATATTAAATAGAGCAATGATCCCAATATACTTCCTTGCGGAACTCCTGCGTTTATTGGGTGTAGTTTGGAAATGCATTCGTTGAATTTGACTTCAAAGCATCTGTTTCGAAGGTATGATCTTAGGATTAGATAGAAAGGATGCGGAAGCATATTCTTGATTTTGAAAAGCAATTCTTCATGCCACACTTTGTCGAACGCTTGGCTGATGTCTAAGAAGACTGCAGTACAGTATTTTTTAGTTTCAAGTGCTTTGCTGATGAAATTGACTACTCTATGCACTTGTTCTATGGTGCTATGTTTTTCTCTAAAACCAAACTGACGGTTTGGTATTGTGTGGGATAAATGTGGTCTTATACGGGTCAGTAATAGCTTCTCAAAGACTTTAGAGAGTACTGGAAGGAGGCTTATTATTCGTATTGGCCTATAAGACCTAAGATCATTCGGATTTTTGCCTGGTTTGGGGATTAAAATAATTTGCGCTATCTTCCACTGCCCAGGATAAAAGCCTGTTCTTAGTATTGCGTTGAAGATGTTTGTGATTAGAGTTATAGCGTTGCTTGGTATTCTTTTCAATATGGATACTGTGATTAGATCGTAACCTGGTGCTTTTTTAGAGTCAAGAGATGAAATGACTCTCTGCGTTTCTTTGGAGTTTATTGATTTTATGGGCATATCCATTTGTAGAAGCGATTGAAGGAAGTTGATGATTTCAGATTCATCTTCTTTGTTGTCTGCTTGGAACGGACAAAATGTCTGCTCGTGTGCAGCGAAAAGGTCGGCCTTCTCCTGGTCACTTCTTGCCCATTTACCGTCATCAGTTTGCAGAGGTGGTACGTGACTTGTCGGGCGTCGCAAGTTCTTTATTACCTTGTATAGTGAGTAGTTATTGTTTTTGGTGTGAGATAAGTTTTCTAAGCAGCGCTGCAGTGCTTCTTTTTTGTGATGTCTTATTACTTGTTTAAGTTCTTGCGAACATTGATTGAATTTTAGTTTGTCTTGTGACAGTCTAGAGCGTTGCCATCTTTGTCTGAGTTTGCGTCTTTCTTCTATCTTGTTCTTAATTGTTACGGGGTATGTGTCATTTGTCTTGTTTCCCTATTGTGGGAGTTGATTTCCAGGCGGCTGAATAAATAATTTTGTTAAATAATTCTACTCCTTCTTCAATATTCTTTTCTGTTTTGGCCGGTATTCTGAGGTTTATATTATTGTTTATATGTTGTTGGAAAAACTCCCAGTCTGTGTGTCGGTTTGTAATAAATACCATGGTATCCTTCTTGATTACTAAAGTGCTTATTGTTAGTATTATAATAGGGGAATGATCTGAGCTCAAGTCCGAACAGGGTGTTATTTTGCTATAGTTGTCGGAGATGCCTTTGGATATAAGAAAGTCCAGTATATCGGGCTTCTTATTTATGTCAGTAGACCAGTATGTTGGTTTGCCGGTAGAATGGCAATGTAAACCATTATTCCATATTGCGTTAATAAGTTGTCTGCTTCTTGGTAATGTGAGCCTAGAGCCCCAATATTGATGTTTTGCGTTCCAGTCTCCTCCGGCTATAAATCTTGAACCCAGGCCTGAGAAGTATTCGCTAAATTGTTTCTTGCTGACTGTATGCCTTGGCGGGCAATAAGTAGCTGATATTGTAATTGGACCATTTGTTCTTTCGACTACTATTGATGTAGGAATTCTTTTCCGTAGTTCTGTAATTAAGAAGTGTTTGATCGTGTTTCTTATTAGTATGCCTGTCCCACCTTGGGCTTTGCCTGAGGGATGGTTAGTAGCATGCGTAGCCTCTTAGTTTGAAGTAATTTTTATCGGTAAATCTAACTTCAGATATTAACATAACATCAATTTTGTTAGTTTTTATGAATATTTCTATATCTTGTCTTTTATCTGACAGGCCGTTGGCGTTCCATTGCACTATTCTTAAAACTGGATTTATTTCTTATACTATAATACACTGTTGACTAGCTGAATCATTCGATCCATTATTTTGTTTATCATTTTTTCCATTAGTGTTTTGATTTTGCTGATAGCTTTTTTTATTACTTGCGCTGTGTCGGTGTTTTGATCTTGAGAGATACCTGGTGCTTTTTGTGTACTTATGTCTTTGTTTTGTTTCGCCACTTGCGAGTAAGTTGTATTTTTACTTAGAGGGACGTTTCTGAATTTTCGGTTTGTGTTGTTTTTATTGGCGTTTTTCTGTATGTTTTAGAAATTAATTGGTTTTTATTCTTTTTGTTTTTTGTACAATTTTTATAACCCGCAGAGTGATTTCCTTACCACATTTAACGCACCTAAATGGTCTGCCACAATGATTTTTTGTGTGCTCAAAGCGCTGGCATCTTTTACTATGTCTTTTTTTATTCGTGGGAGTTCTATGGTGATGATTGTGTTGTTTATGACTCTTAAGTTCAAGATGTCTTTGTTGTTCGGTTTTGGTTCCAGATCGATATAGAATAGGGGAAGCGTTTCTTTTGTAGCTTTATGTACAGAACAAGTTGGTTACGTTTTTGACTTCGTGACCGTGGTTCTCTAATTCTGACTTGATAAGAGCCTTTTCCTCGATGTGATGCAGTCCTCTTATTACTGTTCTAGGAGCCCTCTCGTGCTTTAGTATATAGGTATAGTGACTTATGTTTTTGTCGGTAAATCCTTTTCTAATTGTTTTGTATGTATCGACATCGATAGGAATGATTTTGACTATGTGGCCTGATCTTATTGTGGTCATTTGGTGTAATAATGTTGATAAGTACTGTATGCTTGTTGTATTTCAATATGTTTATTTAGAATAATATAATAATACTAGTCTTCTTAAGACATTCCTTATAGCTCTATCTCTGTCTACATCTACATAATGTCGCATCGTCATACCCCCCTCTGAGTAGCGCCACCTATACTTACTACACCTTCCCCTTATAACTGTTAAATCTATTAGAACAATTAGTACAATATATAATCATTAAATTTGGAGGGCATGGTTCTTGATCTGCTCGATCTTACATTTTCTTTAACTGACTCCTTATTAGCAATACTATTAGCACGTGTATCCATACTCTCATTATTAGGCTCATTAGCAGTATCATAAATATTATTATTTACGGTTTGATTGATACTGGTTTCAGGTAACTCGTTATCTGACTCTACATCAACTATTTCGTGTTTGATAGCTGACTTTCTAAGATGACTACTATTCCTTCTTAATATATTCGCTCCAGCATCAATCAAGTATGACCGGGGAGACTTATGCTTATCTACGATCACAGCTGGTTGTCATTGCTCCTTATGCCTATAAACTACAGTATCTCTTTTTTCAAATTCCTCTCTCAGTCTCGCATGCCTATCATAATAGTTCTTTGTTATTTTAATTTTATCTTTTAACCTATCTTTAAACTTATCTATTTTTAAATCTACTTTTTCCATAACCGGTAATTCGGTTTTTAATTTTCTCGAATACATCAACTCTGCTGGAGATCTTTTAAGACCTGTAATAGGCGTATTACGATACTCCATAAGTGCTACATTTAAATCCTCAGATTTCTTTAACATATTCTTAGCTGTTTGCACAAATCTTTCAGCAAGTTCATTTGACTTCGGATACCTCGGACTACTTGTCTGAAATGCAAAATCATATTCCCTTGCAAAGCATTGACACTCATAAGACGAATACGGCATATTGTCTGCTATCACAACATCTGGAATGCCAAGAGCTGCAAATACTTTTTTGAACGTTTCTATGATATCATGGCTTTGTTTACTTTTAAGTTGTATAATTTCTAACCACTTGATTAAGTAATCAACTATTACTAACAAGGAGATGCCACGAACTGCTAACTCTACTTTTGAATGAGCTTTAGTGCATTCGAAAGGGGAGGTCGAGGGTATAAACCGTGTCAAAGCTTTTGGGTGTATGGGCTTTAGTTTCGGAGAAAATTTATTGTAAAATTATTATTATTTTTTTTTTTAGAATAAATTACTGTTTATGAATTAATTGTAAATTTATTTATTTATTTATTTTTTTACAATAAAAGAACGTATACATAATTAAAAATATCAATAAATTTTGTGTTTTTATTGTATTGTGTCTTTATTCATTATAAAATTCTGACATCACTGTACAATGTTGCGGGTGATAATTTACATAAAAACATTCGAAGCATAAATGAATCGCACACCATGAACATTTTATAAATAAAAACTGCGTATTGCAAATACATTTTTTTTTATGTACATCCGGTGGAAAACACAACTGATTAACATTATAAAATATGTCACGTTTATCTGCTAATTTTGACGCGTACCAAGCGAATTCAATCATTTTTACAAATTGCGGAGCACATAATAAATAATGAGTTAATGATTGAATTCGAATTGCATCATATCGCGAATTTAATTCTTTCTTTTCTCCGCTAACCATAGTATCCGGACAATTTTGAATACGTTTTATAATAATTTTCACTTGCTTATAAAAATAGACGTCGCAAGGTTGACAGATTGGAGTACATTTTGGCGGTATTATTTGCAAATTGCATGTTGGTTTGTTTTCATCATTTACAAAAATTTCATTGTACATATGAATATTTTTTTGACCCCCCCAAGAGTCGACAATCATCAAGAAGGAATTGTTTCCAACATACGGTTTTACAACTGTTTTTAAATATTCTTGATACAAGTGAGAGGTCAGTTTACCCGACTTTGAACAAACGACAATAACATTTTTACATAATTTTAAAAGTTCGTCAACTTCTGCTTTGACACGGACTCCAAATGTGTCTCCCGGTTCTTGTAAACATACAAAAACTTTATTTAATAATTTTCCGGATTTTGTCATGGAATATTGAGCAGTATACGAATGAGTTATCTTATTTATGTCGCCTATAAAAAATTCTACTGTTTTTTCACCCTTATGTGTGTACGTTCTTGAAACATTAACTCGATACTCACAACCTGTTTGATCTGTATTGATAATATAATCAGAATCGTAATCCGTAGAAATTGATTGTATCAAGTTTTGAAATTGTATTGCAGATTTGGAAATTTTTTCTGGCGATTTCACTTCTCTTTTGGATACATAGCGTATGACGCGACGATTAGAAATGCCATAATGTTTAATAAAATTCGTTACCCAAGATGCCGATGCTGTAAATTTAAAAACGTTTCCTTCTGTTTTGTTGTCTGCATCTCGAAATTGCATTGCAGTAGCCATAGCCCACTGCTGTAATTGTCGCCTTGTTACTAATTGTTTATGGTCACGTGCTTCAGAAAATCGATCATAGACACATTTTTTCACAAGATCCAGTTTATCCGCATAAGTGCCACCATTTATTACATCTTTTCTAAATCGTGCAATATCAGTTTTGTGGCGTAAATGTTGTTTAAATCGCTTTTGTAGACCATTAAAACTCCACGTTGGATGCTCGTTTGCGGTCATGACAATTTTTAATTTTGTATCAAAAGGCACTCTATCCTGATATGAAACTTTCTCAGGTGGCACATATTCTTCCTCCGACGTTGATGATGTCGATTCTTGCAATTCCTCTTCTTGAATGTTCTCTACTTCTTTTTCGTTTGATGAAAAATATTTCACTTCTTCTACCATCATCATCATACATTTTTCTAACATTGAAACGAAGCTTTCGAATAATTTTCCAGCAACCTCTTTAGCCGAAAGCGTAAATTTTTTGGGTACTTCAGCATAAATCAAGTCAAATTTTATTAGCACATCTGCAAAAAAGGAAATACCTTCGTATATTTTCTGCATATGTTCACAAATGTGAGTGTTTATAAAAATATACACACAAATTATTTACCTTTAAAATATGCAATGCTGTCAGTTAAATCTTCTTTTGTAATATTACACTTTGCCAATGCTTGGATATGTTCTTTCAAAAACAAATTCACACTTGACCCTTCCATTTTTATTATACAAAAGTCTATTTAACACAAAGGAGGCATACGCCACCGGCCTCCCTTCTTGCATCAGACAACAACCAATGCCATTTTGAGAGGCATCTGTTTGTATTGTAATTTCTTTCTTAGGGTCAAAACTCATCAATGTAATATTTTTATTTATTTTACTTTTAATAATGTTTAACGCCTTGTCATGTACCTTCAACCACTGAAACTCTACATCTTTTTTTAACAGATTACACATAGGACTAGCAATTTCACCTAGTTTCGGTATAAACTTTCTTACATAATTAACTAATCCTAACAGTTTCTGTAAATCTTTTTTATTTTTTGGTGCCTTTAAATCATCTACTGCTTTTAATTTATTACTATCAATGCGCATTCCTTCTTTATTAAATATGTATCCCATGTACTTTACTTCAACTTGTCTATACTGTAATTTATCTTTATTAAATTTAACACCTTTTTCTCTAGCTCTATCTATAACTTTTTGTAATATTTCATCATGTTCTTCTTTACTATCAGCGTATACTATTAAATCATCAAAATAAATTTTTACACCTTTTATATCTCAAAATTTTTTTTCATTTGTTTTTTGAAAAACTTCTGGTGCTATTTTAATACCAAACGGTACTCTTTTGAATTTATAACAACCAAACGGAGTGGAAAATGTCGTATAATTACTTGATTCATTATCTAACTTCATCTGATAAAAGCCATTTTTAAAATCTATCACCGTAAAATACTGTTTTTCATTAAGTTCACTACTTATGTCCTCAAAAGTAGGAATTTCAAAAAATTCTCTCTCAATACATTTATTTAATTCTTGAGGATCTAAACATAATCGCAAAGTTTTATTTGGTTTTTCTATTATAACTAAAGAGTTCACCCATTCACTAGCACCATCAACTTTGGCAATAACTCCTTGTTTTTCCAAACTATCCAATTTTGCTTTTAATCTCTTTTTTATACTTAACGGTACACGCCTACATGGTATAGCAACAGGAACATTATTTTTCTTTAATTTAATTTTACAAACATCTTTAAATATACCCAAATCTTTAAACACATCAATATTTGACTGTATAAATTTTTCCTTATCATCAATCATCTTAACACTATTAGTACATTTAATATAACCTAATTTTCGAATGCTAGGTAACCCAAGTATAGATTTTACATTCATATCAACGACAAAAAATTCTAACATTTTGTTTTTAACCTCGTTTTTACATCTTAGATTGACCTTTCCCATTGGTGTAATCTTCGTTCCTCCATATGCTTGTAGTAGCGTACGTGTCCTCTGTATTTGTTGACCCTCAGTTATTGATTTATACTCCTTCAGTGATATTATATTAACCTCAGATCCTGTATCTATCTTGAACTTCACTGCTTTTCCATTGACTTCCACAGTTTCAGTCCAGACTGACTTGGCTTTCTTCATTACTTCTCCTACCTTGACTATGCTGTTTACATAAAGAGTTTCATCTTCTGACTCACTATCCTCGTCTTTTAATATGTCTTTTACATCCTTTACTTTCGCCTTGCACACGCTGCTAAAGTGATTCATTCTTCCGCACTTATGACATGTTTTTCCATAAGCTGGACACTCTCTATATCCATGGGTTCTCCCACATTTGCTACACTTAAATTGCTTGTTACTTCCTTCGTCCTTATTCAATTCTTCATTCTTCTCATTACTTTTATCATATTGCTTCTTCTTCCTGATAAAATCAATTGTAGCCTCTTTTTTGTTTTTTACACTCCGCAACTGCTTCTTAGTGGCCTCAGAATTTCTGCATATTTCTACCGCATTTTCCAACGTGATATTTTGTATGTTGAGCAATTTTTCTTGCACCTTCAAATCATTCGTGCCCAATATTATTCTGTCTACTAATATCGTATCTTCCTGGTCAGCATATTCACATGATTGTATTAATTTCTTGAGATCACCCAAAAATTGATCAAATGGCTCATCTACTCCTTGATTGCGATTGTTGAACACAAATTTTTCATAGATTCTGTTTTTTCTTGGGGCACAGTACCTTTTAAACTCAGCTACCACATTATCATATTTTTTTTCTGCTCTTCTGTAAGCCTGAATGTATTATATATTTCTATGCCTTCACTGCCTATAGTGTTCAGCAAGATAGCAATTTTAATTGGGTCTGCTTTCTTATCCTTTTCCGTTGCAATTAAATATAGCTCAAAATTCTGATAAAATCTCTTGAAATTATCACTGAGATTTCCATCAAATCTCATCGGTTCCGGTAACCTTCCAGCACTTTCCATCGTTTGTTGTCACGTTGCGCTTTGCAGGTTATCTTTGTTTTTTATCTTCTCAGATAACCTGCAGGTTTACTTTCAGTGTTATCCAATGTTCTTCCACGACTGCGCCATGTAATAATGTTGATAAGTACTGTATGCTTGTTGTATTTCAATATGTTTATTTAAAATAATATAATAATACTAGTCTTCTTAAGACATTCCTTATAGCTCTATCTCTGTCTACATCTACATGATGTCGCATCGTCATATCCCCCTCTGAGTAGCGCCTATACTTACTACATTTGGTATTTGTTGTCTTTTCCTAAAAGTAAATTTAGGTACAATTTTAGTTCCGTTATATTTATGACCCCCGTAACGAATATCGGTTCCGGCTTTCGTGTTCTTATGAATGTAGTAATTTTTTCCGATCCGTCATCGTTATCGTCGAGGATTTCAAACCGATTTGATATGGGATTGTGTTCCGGTTAGTTTTAGCTGTAGTGCGTTTTTCCTTTTGTTCTTGGGGAGTTATCTTCTTTCTTTTTCTTTTCGACTTCGGCGTTTGGTCTTGTTGCTAGGTTATGGTTGTAGGTGTTTTGACTGCAATTATATTTATTTGAGTTCATGCGACTGGTTATTGATGAAATGGTACTCAAGGAGTTGCTTCTAACTCTCGTTGCATTAATTGTAGTTGTTCAATCCAACGTTAATTCAATGAGAGTTCTTTTTTATGGGTATTTCTCAAGCAAGGGTTGGCCTCTCCCCAGAACCCGTAGGGCCAGCCTCTGAAGAGAGTGGATTGCTCGGGATGAAACCTCTGGAATACCACCTGGGGTAATTATTTCCGTCTTTGTTTTTTTCATTGATCATTATTCGTTACTTATCTTGTGTTGTTAGTTTTGGTCCACCCCGGGTATTTTATTTCCCCGGTAGCCTCCGGCAAGCCGGCGAGCGTTCCCCAATCCGCCACCTAGGGAGGCGCCCATGGGGGACTCCACACGGGCTGAAACAAAACTCACCATTTTTTATTCCATATTCTTATAACTTTTGAGACGTTTTCAAAACACTATAATAAAGCCCTCTTTCGTTAAGAATTTTCTGAGATATTTAAAATTTTGTTATAATGTTTTCAATATAAAATATAAAATATCTTGTAATATTCACATTTTGATGACTTTACCTTGATACTTTTATACGTAGAATAATGAAAGAAACCGATTGTTGTAAAACAAAAAACAAAAAAATTACTTTATAAATTTATTAAAAAATTGCACTTTAAAAATTTTAATTGCATCTTGTAGACAATGCAGACGCATTCAATCTTCATGTAACGACCTACCGTTTTGAGGTATCGAACGCGGACTAGCTCGTCAGGAGTTCGATAGATAGACCCAGAGGCAGTAACTAGATTGTAGTTGACATTAATTCACTGTTTATTAATTTTCGTGGACAGTAACGGTTTAATACAATGATTATGCGCCGGATGCGCTCGCAATTATTTGTTGTGAGCGCACAACGATGTAGAGAGTAATTAATGCACTTGGCAACACCAAGTGCCTCCGATACGAAATCCGACCCTAGCGACAAACGTAAAATCCACATTGAAAGGATTGTGGATGCGGTAATACTTGGGATGTAATGTGTGATTTCAGTATAAGTATAGCAAAAGTTTAATTCTTAGAATAGAGATACAGTACACGCTCCTTCCTCCGCGCGAGTCTATACAGCAGTGAGTCCGCAGTACACCTTGGCTTCGCTCTCGCGGCATTTCACACACGCATCACGTGATACTTCATACCGAACGTACCGCGTGACACGTATTGACCCTAGCTATCGCACAATATAGATGTACATATATTCTAACACGCCTCCTTACATTTATATTGTACGCTTCCATGCTCTCTTTACCGAATATTCATTATCATTCTAAATTTTTCAAACTTTTCTTTACACAGTGCCTTAGTAAATATATCCGCAATGTTCTCATCCGAAACGACCTTACATACTTCAATCAATTTTTCTTTTACACTTTCGTGTACATAATGGTAATGTATTTCTATATGCTTTGAGTTTTTTGTGAAGTTTCCATAATTTGCAATGTTTATTGCGCCAGAATTGTCTTCAAAAATCTTCACAGGACCACTCAATTTTACATTAAAAATTCTTATTAACTCTCGTATAAATTTCACTTCACTGACTGCCTCAGATAGTGCTACATACTCAGCATAGGTGGAAGCTTTTGTTACACACTTTTGTTTTCGCGACTTCCAATCAATTACATTTCCGAATAGCCTAATTACATATCCAGAGGTAGACTTTCTATCTACGTTATCGCCAGCCCAATCTGCATCTACATAACAATCTAAAATATCGCAATTTTCATTTTTCTTATAATGCAAATTCAAATCTTTTGTTAAGTATAAGTATTTCAATACTCGCAAAGCATACTTCCAATGTGTCTCATTATAACTATTCTGATATCTACTCAAATAGTTTACACTATGACTTACATCAGGTCTTGTACTTGAACTTATATATAGTAACGCACCTATCAAATTTCTATATTTAATATCTGATTCGCATTTTTCAGCCTTTTCGAGTTTCAGGTTTGTTTCCATAGGAGTACTATATAATCTACTATTCTGTAATTGATATTTATTAGCTAATGACTCTATATACTTAGTTTGGCTTAATTTCATTTCGCATTTTTGATAATTATATTCTACATTAATACCGAGATATTCTTTAATTTCACCTAAATCTTTCATTTTAAACTTTTCTGATAAGGCCCTTTTTATACTCTGAATTTTCTTTTTGCTTTTACTGCATATCAATAAATCATCGACATAAATTAATAGATATATAGCTTCTATTCCTTCTCCAAAAATATATAAGCAATAGTCAACATTGCTTCTTTTAAATCCTAATTCTGTTAGATATTCATCAAGGCACTCATACCACGCTCTTGGACTTTCTCGTAGTCCGTATAATGCTTTCAACAGTTTACAAACTCTATTTGTTCCATCATTGTAACCTTCAGGTTGACTGACATATACCTCTGTGCTTACTTTACCGTTTAGAAAAGCTGTAACAACATCCATATGTTCTATAATAAAACCAGACTGACAACAAAAGGACAACATGATTTTTAAAGTTTGAATTTTTGCTACAGGAGCGTATATGTCGTCAATTACATTCGTCTGTTGAAAGCCTCGCACGACTAACCTAGCTTTATACGTATCATCGGACTTTCTTGTATATATCCATTTTACATCTAAGACCTTTTCACCTTGTTGTTTATCAACTAACTTCCATGTTTTATTCTCATTTAAGCTTTCTATTTCTTTGTCCATAGCTTTTATCCAATTTTTACAATCGTTACTGTTTAACGCCTCCTCAAACGTATATGGAGTATCTACCCTACAATAATTTACATAAATATTACTAGGACTGTTCTCTGGATACCTTATTGGACTTTTTCTATCACGTGTAGATCTACGTGGAATCTTTAACTCTAAATTTTCAGTATTTTCCCCTTTTATTTTATTTTTCTTTTCTTTGATCTCGCTTTCGCTTTCGAACACATTATCACTTAAATTTTCATCTAGACTCGCGTTGCTTTCTTTGTCATCATCATTATAATCAATACCAATACATTTTACGTCTTTTTCTACAATATCAACGTGTCTCGCAACTATTATTTTATTGTTTACAAGGACTCTATATCCAACATCACTATAACCTAATAGAATACCCATATCTGCTTTTTCGTCCCATTTAGAGTTTCTACACTGTTCAGGTCTTCTTACAAAAATTTTACTACCATACAAGCGTAAATTTTCTACATTTGGTTTTCTCTTAAAAAATATTTCATACTGAGTTTTCTTTTCTATAGTATTAGCTAACGTACGATTTTTTAAATAAGTCGCTGCACAGATTATTTCTGGCCAAAATCTTTTATGTACATTTGCCTCCGCTAATAGGCAACGTGCCATATTCATTATTGTTCTATTAAATCTTTCAGCAGTCCCATTTAGCTCGTGTACGTACGCAGGACAATTGTTTACAATTATTCCTTTCTCTTTCGCAAATTTATAGAATCGATTATTTAAATATTCTGTGCCATTATCACATCTCAATATTTTTACTTTTTTTTCTGTTAAATTTTCAGATTCATTAATAAATTGAATTAAACAATCAAATACTTCATCCTTAGATTTTATACAGTAAACTTTGGCTATTTTACTATAGTCATCAATAAATGACACAAAATATTTTTCTCCTTTTAAACCCGCTGTTTTAAAGCTACCACATACATCAGTATGAATAATTTCTAAAATATCTTTAGCTTTTGTCCTATTGTTACTGAATGGCAAGTTATGCATCTTATTTTCAATACAAATTTTACATTTCATAAACTCTGATTCAAATTCATTTGGAATGCCCGTTAATAACTGCTGTTTACCTAATGTATTTAGGTAGCCGAAGTTTACATGTCCTAACATCCTATGCCATTTCTCTTTCAAACTCATATTATTACTGTCGGCTGTATTTACTAACATTTCTCCGTGTTTCAAAGTACTTGTTATTTTGTAAGTTCGATTTTCCTTGTATGCTATCGCTATTAACTTATTGTTCTCATCTATTATTTTTGCTGTATTTCCCTTTGAAATAATCGTATTGCTATCTGTTAATTTTCCAAAACTTATTAAATTTGTATTCATTTTTTCGGCAAAAAAAAACGTTACTCATGTTTACTTCATTTCTTTTACCAAACGCGTCGAAATAGCTTACTACATTTCCTATTTTCGTTGCTTTTATATATCTATTATCTCCCAAATAAATATTAACTGGTTCTTTAAGCAAAATACTTTTCTCAAAATAACTCTCATTATTAATTATGTGATCGGTACACCCGCTATCTAATAACCACTGGATTTTATCTAACCTGTCCTGACTAGAGTTACTCTTCGCCGCGTGTACCGTCACTATCCATGCGCTCGCGCCTGATCCGCTCTGTTCGCTCGTACTCGCTCCTTGTTGGCCCCGGAAGTTGCTGCGTCCTCTGCCGTAGTTGCCTCTTCCGGTTCTGCCTCGGCTGCGACCACGTGTTGAGCCTCGCCATGTTCCGCCGTTGTGTCCTGTTTGGTCGCCATCTTGGCACTCTCTTGCAAAATGCCCCGTTTTTCCACACTTGAAGCAGTTTCCTTTTTGACTCTTCTTTGCCGCAAGCACATTCGATCTTCTTTCCTCATGATCGTTATTGTTTTTCATTTCAGCAATTTGAATTTTATTTTTTACGTATGCTGCTGTTTGATCCTCTTCTTTTAATGCGTCTATTAAATCCCCAATGTAACTATACTGGCTCGGCAACGTGTTCAACATATAATTCAATTTTTCCTTTTCACTTATTTTAGCACCCGCGCTTCTCAATTCATTGACTGATTTTTCGAAATCACTAAAAAATGTTGCTGTATCACTATACTTTTCCAGTTTCAGCTTTTCTAATTTATTTCGACACACAATCTGTAATGCCGTAGACTCTTTCAAATACATCTTGTCTAATTTTCTTATAATTTTATAAGCTGTAGTCTCTTCACAAATAAACTCTAATTGTTTATTTGATATGGCACTATAAATCAGATTTATTGCCTTCAAGTCATTCTCGTCCCAGTCTTCTTTATCTGCTGTTACTTTTGCTCTGGTAATTACTTCATCACACCTTTTTAACTTCAAAAACATCGTAATTCTCTTCTTCCACATGCTGTAGTCTTCTCCATCAAACACCGGTATCATGAGTTCCTTTCTTTCCATTTTGTCTTCTTATGTGTTCTCGAACGTTCCTTCGTGTTCGTGACCCTCCTTTTGTCTAACACTTTGACTCCACACCGATGCTGGATCACCCAAGCAAACCAGGAAACCACGCTCTGCTACCATGAAAGGATTGTGGATGCGGTAATACTTGGGATGTAATGTGTGATTTCAGTATAAGTATAGCAAAAGTTTAATTCTTAGAATAGAGATACAGTACACGCTCCTTCCTCCGCGCGAGTCTATACAGCAGTGAGTCCGCAGTACACCTTGGCTTCGCTCTCGCGGCATTTCACACACGCATCACGTGATACTTCATACCGAACGTACCGCGTGACACGTATTGACCCTAGCTATCGCACAATATAGATGTACATATATTCTAACACACATCCGCCGAAAAGACTGACGATTGCATCGGACGACCGATCATCCGATGCAATGCGACACGATCAAAAACGCTGACCGCATAGGGCTAGCGCTAACTCGGGAGCCCCCGAGTTAGCAACAGAAGCGGATGAATACCGCGGAGTCCGACGATCGGCGGGCAGTCGCTAATTAACATCGAAACGGAGACGTGCGTCTAAAAACATACTGTCGCGACTCCAATAATTATAAATCGTTAACTGTTACGCGAGTATCGGGATTTGAAATAAAGGGCATTATTGTAACTTTGGGCAAATCAAATATATTTAACTGATTATTACACACGTTGCGACGAGCTTTATTCTCCGACCCGAAATCTCCGAATCCTGTGCCGGCACTATCCCAGTAACGGCACAACAATTGGTGGCAGCGGTGGGATTTCGGCAATCGGAGAACGCCCCCGTCGCGTGTGTTTCCGTCACGAGTATTCGCCTGAAAGAAAAGAGCGAACAAGTGAAAGAGGTGTAATCAGCCCGGGCGGAAGCACCCGGTAGCAGCCCACTCCAGAGGAAGGAAGCACCCGGTAGCAGTTCGCTCCAGAGGAAGGAAGCACCCGGTAGCGGCCCGTTCCAGAAGAAGGAAGCACCCGGTAGCAGCTATCAGCGACACCGGAGAAGGCCCCGACCTACCGCACGGACTCGCCAGCCCGAAGCAGCGAAGCAGGGACGAGGCGAAGCAGCCAGGCGGCCCTGCAGGACACGAATCAACGGAAAACAGATACGATGCGCTACACGGCGTTACTGTAAGTCCGTTCCAATCTATTATTGCGAGCGCCGAAGGTAAAAGTTAGTGATAACCGATAAATGTCAGGCGGCGAAATCACCCCATCCCGTCCCGTCCGAAACGAATCGTTCTTGCACAGCGAGACCGCGCGGAGCGCGATTGAATATAGCTCGCGAAGCCGCGTACGCGTAAATAGACGTACCATTAGCGAAGCGTTAGACCGCGTGCGCCAGAATTTAGACTCGCGATTGTCAGACGACGACTCGCCAATACTAGAATTGCACCCGAACGTTGTAATAGAGCGCGAATTTTCGTTCGACGAAGTAGACGCAAGTTTAACGCGCGAAAATAATAACGGCGACGGTAGACTGACCCCGACACAAGCAGACGCACATTCAGACGCCGCAGACAGTGACGCATGGTGGGTACACTGGGACAGTGACACACCCTACACCAGTAATCTCGATTCACGAGACGAAGAGTCCGCGGAAGACATTATGAGCCAGCGAGGAAGAGCGACTCAAGACAATATACCCCGCGACGAGACTCGCAATATGCCGAGGACACCCGAGCAGGTCAACGCGGAGATAGCGCGACTCCGACCCTCGGTTAACGAGCAACCGGTCGACATCGACCAAAATCGAGCCCCCGAGCCGACACACGCGGACCTCGCGGCACAGGGCGCCGTGATCACCGACATGCTAAACATGTTGCGCGACATACAGGACCATTTAAACCGTGCAGAGGCCACGGAATTCGACCGTTCTGTCGAACTCCTTCGCGCAGTACGCGATGTACAGGACCGCGTAAGCAGGGTAGAGGCCACAATTTACGATCGTCCTAGCGAAATAGGTCGCCGCGTACGTAGCCAAGGACCTCTGGACGTTACCTACGGGCGAACGAATGACGACGTTCGAAACCAACCGGGACACCATATCGGGTTCCTCCGCTTAAAGGAAGCCCGCAACATGATTCCCGAGATAAACGGCGAATCCCGGGAGCGCGTCCGCGAATTTATAAGCGCGAGTACTTACGCGATGAAAAACATACACCCCGCGGACGAATCGATGCTTCTAGAGGCAATATTATGTACGAAGTTCAAAGGAAAGGCCATGACGGACTTCGACACGCGCGATATTCGCGATTTCGAGCAGTTAAAACGCGAGCTAGAAACGGAATATCTCGGAAAACGCGGCATGACTCATCTGCAGCTAGAGTTTAACTCCCTGAAACAAAAACCGGGAGAAAGCGCTCAAGAATTCGGGCGCCGAGTCGAAAAGCTAGCGCGAGAATTGTACGAGGCCATGGAGGAAGGCCAAGGGCACTCGCAAGAGCAACAGAAAGCGATCCTCGACAGCATTAAGATGCAAGCACTGCATAATTTTCAAATAGGGTTGCACGAGGACATTAAAATGATAGTCAGAGCGCAGCGATACCGAACGTTGCAGGAAGCAATAACCGGCGCCAGCGCCGAGGAAAAAGTAAAAGACCCCTCCCCGCGGAATGAAAAAAAAATACGCCATACTAACTTTAACACGGAAAACGCGCGATATCCGGGGAATGAGGCGATACAATGCCACAAATGTGGAAAAACAGGCCATCACGGACGAGATTGCCGTACGAGCCGACCCGCTAATAGGTTCTCATTGCCGAGACCAGAAAAGCCCAGCGGAATAAATACCGTCGAAAAGTATTGCGATCATTGCGACAAGGTAGGGCATAAACGGGAAGATTGTTGGCAGCTAAAGGGCCGATCCGAAAAGGAAAGAACACGCCATTCTAAAACTGATGGAAATAAAAAACCACAGATATATACAACAGTAAAAGCGTTTAAGCATACGTTAGACAAGGACCATGAAATATCGAATAGCAGCAGCAGCAGCAGCAGCAGCAGTAGCAGTGAAGAAGAAAAGAGACCGAGAAAGCCTAAGGCGCGAGCCGTGAGCGAATATCAAGTTACTCAAGTGACGAGCAAGACTAGAAAAAATTATAATCTCGATCTCGTAACACTCCCGATGCAAGAAACCAAAACGGGAAAAATGAAATTTTTGGTCGATTCCGGAGCAGCACTAACCTTTATCAAAATAGGAAATTTGAAAGGCAATACACAAATGCGTGAAAAGAAACTCGCACTGACAGGGATAACAGGACACCAACTGTACACCCTTGGAAAAATAAAAGCCACGATAAAATTGGGAAAACAAGTCATACGCCATACAATACACGTAGTAAACGACGACTTCCCGATGGACTATGAAGGAATACTAGGAATCGATTTCATCAAAAAGCACAGAGCTGACTGCCTCCATGGGAAAAACGTATTAAGAATCGGCGGGGTAAATCTTAAGCTACAACCGTATAAGAAGCTGATTCAACCCCTCCGCAGTAAAACAATCATACAAATGACAGCTGCAGACCGAAATAGACTAGGTATTGTAAAACGTGTAAAACCTATTTCTGGAGTCTTTATCGGAAGTTGCATAATAAAACCAATAGATTCCACTTGTCTGATAAGCAAATTAAACGTCACCGAGAAGACAGTCAAGATGCTCACACCGCATGTAATTCTAGAAGAGGTGCCGGTGAATGACACGGTTGACGTACTCACATTACCCGCGACGGAAGAGCGCAACTCAAGTCAAAAACAACGCGAGAAATTACGTAAAGAACGCATGAAAATTTTAAATAATAAAAAGGAAAACGCGTTAGAGCAGAAATGCGATGATTTTTGCGATATATTTCGTTTGGAAAACGATAAGCTAACACACACCACGGCGGTGAAACATGAGATCACGACGCGAACTGATAGCGCGACGGAGAACGTCCGCCTACCCGTGAAACATAAAGAAAAAGTAAATAAAAAATCTGATGTTTCAAGAGAAATAAAATTACGCATCATTATAAATTTTCTCATCCTCTATCAACACCTCACAACAGGAGCGTCGGCGTCGCCCGTACCACCGTACGAAGTGACGCAATTTATCAACGAGCCAGGCATCTATTTCGAGAGAATCGGACACCTGCAGCAAACGAAAGCAACATGGAAATTAGCGATACGCATAGACGTAACCGCATTAAAAACCAGACATCAGCAGCTTCAAAGATACCTAGGGAGTACCGAAGAACTTTGCAGTTATGCAACTGGAGACGTTAAAAATACTTGTCAGATTGCTCTCCGGACCACTAAGAGAGAAAACGATAAAACGACACGCGCCCTAGAACATCTACAAACAATTTACAAATCACCCATAATTAAGCGAGGTTTAATAAACGCCATCGGAGAGATAAGTAAAACTTTATTTGGTACCATGGATGCTGAAGATGCAAGAATAATCAACGAACAAATACAAATGCTTGATAACCAGCAACAAACGCTACAGCACGCAGCAAAGAACCAGCTGAAGATCATCAACGCCACACTAGGCCACATGGAAAAATTAGAGCAAACTCTATCACACAACGAAAATTTACTGGCAAACGTTACAAGGAAACTGCACGACCAATTCATACACCGAGAGGAAATAAACGAACAGATACTATTGATAACCGCTATCCTAGCTGACCTCACGACAGACATAAACGACATTACAGACTATCTAACATATGCAAAAAATAACATTTTAATTACACGCGTACTTCCAATAGAGAACATAATCGTAGAATTGAAGGAAGCAACCGCGCACTTAACCAGAGGATTAAACTTTCCATTTAAAATCCAGACAGAAAACTGGAATACTATCCAAAAATACGTAAGCGTAAGCGCATATTACGACAAAGCGAACGTATACACTATCCTCGCGTTTCCTTTAATAACATATCCGGTATACGAAATAATAAAAATCACACCTGTACCAATACACAACGATCATAATGTATTTACCCTACTAGAACCCTCGCACACACTAGTAGGAATAAACCGAGAAAATCATAATTATATAATATTAAAGGAAAACGATTTAAATAAATGTACGCGAGAAACTACTAAATTTATATGCGATCAGATTTTCCCCGTGTATTTTGTAACTGCAAATGCACCAAGCGAGGTGCAACTTTTTGTAAAAGCACCTAAATACGTAGAAAATCGTAGACAACGTCATGTCATTTCTAAGGTAACATTCTGGATAACATTAGCCGAACCTCAAACATGGTTATATTCCACTCCAAAAATATCGGAAATTATAATACAATGTAATGAGTTACCAGAAAATAAAATTAAAATTGAAAAAACCGGAAAAATAACATTGCGCGATAATTGTAAAATAACTACACCAGATATAATTTTAGAAACTAAAAACCGAATCTATACTAAATATGTAGAAATGTATTTACCAGAATTCAATGTAACCAATACCCCAGAAAAAAGCATAATATTAGACAACGAATTAGATTCCGAAAAGGAAATAAAAATAGAACCAGTAATCAAAGATCCGTCGGAATTAATAAAGTTAAGCTTAAGCCTAGATGAAATTAAAAAGGAAGTGGAAAATAACCAACCCAGCGTTTTCGCAAATAAGAATATTATATATCCTGTGGGTTCCGCAACCATAATTATAGTCATAGTAAGCATTATACTTGTAATCATTTATGTAATAAAGAAAAAAGGGAATCATTAAGAATTTAAAGGGGGAAACCACAGCATACATATTAGCATATAAGAAACTTAGATTGTAACCTCTCAAGAAAAAGAAAAACCCAAACAAATAAATAACGAAAAACTTCGAAGACCTCAGTTTTTCTTTTTCCGCGGGGGAAGGAATGTTGTGAGCGCACAACGATGTAGAGAGTAATTAATGCACTTGGCAACACCAAGTGCCTCCGATACGAAATCCGACCCTAGCGACAAACGTAAAATCCACATCCGCCGAAAAGACTGACGATTGCATCGGACGACCGATCATCCGATGCAATGCGACACGATCAAAAACGCTGACCGCATAGGGCTAGCGCTAACTCGGGAGCCCCCGAGTTAGCAACAGAAGCGGATGAATACCGCGGAGTCCGACGATCGGCGGGCAGTCGCTAATTAACATCGAAACGGAGACGTGCGTCTAAAAACATACTGTCGCGACTCCAATAATTATAAATCGTTAACTGTTACGCGAGTATCGGGATTTGAAATAAAGGGCATTATTGTAACTTTGGGCAAATCAAATATATTTAACTGATTATTACACACGTTGCGACGAGCTTTATTCTCCGACCCGAAATCTCCGAATCCTGTGCCGGCACTATCCCAGTAACGGCACAACATATTATATATTACACAAAACGTTTATGCGGATTTTATACATACAAGTTACGCGGGCTATATAGGGGAGACCGGGGCTAAACCGCCAACGGGGTTGAACCGCCAAATCAAATATTTTGGAACCTGTATATTGTTCGAACTCGCTATTAACATTGTAAACGCTGCTTATGGTACCCATGTGACCAACAGAGTTTCGGCAGGTTACCTGCCGTGTTATGATTTTTACGGAGGCAAACGTGTTTTCGTAGTGAAAAATAAAATTTTCTGCGCGTGGAAATTTTGTAATATCTGCAATAATTTTTGCTCTCCAAATCTCGAGGTACGTGATTACAAATGCATGCTGATTATAAAGAGTAATGCATGCTGAACACGAATCCAGTGTAGATATCTAATATTTGATGGGCGATCAAACCTGAAACTGATTTATCCCGGGGGGGGGGGGGGGGGCGGTTCAACCCCGGCATTTTTGAGATTTCAATTTTTCCACCGTTGTCGTTTTTGCTCTACACGGTTAAACAAAGCAACATAGATAAAAATTTCCTATATAAATTTTGTAGCTAAAGGTTTACTCTTTACAGTGGTATACCACATTTAACTAAAATTATTTATTTTGTTGTTAAAAATCGGCACCGAAAAAAAACTGGCGGTTTAGCCCCGGTCTCCCCTACAGACGATTTATGCGGTTCGGAACGGTTACACGCGGGACGCGTGTGTACGGATATGGATCTCCCGGCGAAGGCGTGAATCGCGGTCGGGAAGATTTAGGTATCTGGAATGGAGCAATCGGTTGTTCGATGCCGGTCGGTCGGTTTTGGAGACTTTGAACGCTATGGCGACAAGATAACTTGTCCGAGACCGAGCTGGCTTGACCTCGCGGTTTCGCCTGTGCGGACGAGGATCGGTTTGTGACGGGAGTTCGAGCGTCGCCCAAGATTGCTTGGACGAGACCCGGATTACTGAGCCCCGTTTTCGCTGCCGCTCTAGGAGTCGAAGCGCTTCGGATCTCAGGACCAGCGGACTGGAGTGGTTGCTGATGCGAGACGAAGTCTTTTTCTGGCCCCGGTGATCGGCTTTTTAAACCCCCCTCAGAGCAATACGGATCGGTGAGACTAGCCGATTCCCCGGCGAGCGGGGTGTGAACGGAACGGAGCGGAATTACGGAGCCCCGGCGCGGCGTCGCGCTCGCGCTTGCGCTCGGCTCCCTTCGGCTCCTTTCGGCCAGTGCTCGGCACTCCGAGCGGGCGTATGCCGATTACGATAGATCGGTCGGACGGCAGCGGTGATGCCGCCGGGAACGATGCCCTTCTGGGATGCATCGTTACACTGAGAAAAAAATGTTCTGGATTTGAGTAAATATTAGTTTGCATACAACTACGACTCCATTTATTAAAATAAAGAAAATTTTCCTTTTTATTAATATATTTTTTTCCTAATGAATACACATATGACCAAAAACACGTCAAGCGGGACAAAAATTTGGGTCATGACTCCGATTTTGTCACTGAATTTTCTACACGTTTTATGTAACCAAAAAACAAACGTTAATTTTTTTTAGTTTTTTAAAACTAGTATTTTTAAAGTTATTAAAGACCGAAAATTGCACAAAATCGTTGAAAATTGAACAAACACTCTCATTAAAATATCAATATCTCCGGTTTTATGCTACTTACAGACTTCGGCCTGGGCTCATTTTGAAGCTCTTGAACGTCGCTTCAATTTCGTGTAATTGAATTTTAACAAAAAAAATTTTGGTTAATTGTTATAAACAATTAAATTTTCAAAAGTGATTTTTTATAACTCACCACTGTACCATGTTGAAAAAAATACGAGTTTATTCGTTAGTTAATTCTCTACAAAACTGGTAAGTTTCAAAATGGAGAACGAATGGACACTATTTAAAATATATATAAAAAGTAACCACGCTGCTGTCCTGGCGCGCTCATAAAACTTGCGTGCAGGAAAGGAATCGTGTTCGGGATTGAACAGGGTAATTCAACAACATCTCGACAAGTATTTGAGAAAACTCTTCTGATATTGGCAAACCTTTGTTTTTCAATTATTAATTATTGCTGGGGTCATTTTTCTTACATTCTTGTATGGTTTTTTGCCATGTTTTTCAAATTGAAATGGATCACAACAGTAATCAGATCGTTTTCTTTTTCGCAACGCATTCATTTTGCCACGTACAAATGTTTTGTTCGAAAGGAAATTGAGAATAACTCGTACACTAAAAAAAAAAAAAAAATTGTTTGAAAAACGCAAAATGTGTTTCATCCAACTAAATATTTAGTCCGATACGTTCAACTAAACATTAGTTGATTTAACTGAACATTAGTTGAATTAACTAATTATTGATTTAAAAAATGTTGATGGTTGACATGCATGAACTATACCTTTTTTAATGCAACTTAATAATTGTTGAATCAATCATTGGATCAACAATAATACAAATTTAGTCCGTACAACAAATTTTTTTTCAGTATACATACGATCATATAATCAGGTCTGGACACTCCTATGCCGCGAACATAGGAGAGAGTGGGACCCAGTGAAATCAGAAAACCAATATGGCGTCAGATGTAGTAAAACCCTATTGCGCATGCGCCGCGGAATTGCTGCATACTTTTAAATATTAGCCGCACGGGCCGCACGGCGCGCGCCGCATTCCCGCGCCGCTGTGGACGCCGAATAGTGTCCATTCGTTCTTCATTCTGAAACTTACCAGTTTTGTAGAAAATTAACTAACGAACAAACTCGTATTTTTTTCAACGTGGTACAGTGGTGGTAAGTTATAAAAAATTACTTTTAAAAATTTAATTGTTTATAACACTTAACCAAAATTTTTCTTGTTAAAATTCAATTACACGAAATTGAAGCGACGTTCAAGAGCTTCAAAATGAGCCCAGGCCGAAGTCTTTAAGTAGCATAAAACCGGAGATATTGATATTTTAATGAGAGTGTTTGTTCAATTTTCAACGATTTTGTGCAATTTTCGATCTTTAATAACTTTAAAAATACTGGTTTTAAAAATCTAAAAAAAATTGACGTTTGTTTTTTGGTTGCATAAAACGTGTAGAAAATTCAGTGACAAAATTGGAGTCATGACCCGAAATTTTTGTCCCGCTTGACGTGGAATTGCCGATATACTAATAAAAAGGAAAATTTTCTTTATTTTAGTAAATAGAGTCACAGTTGTATGCAAACTAATATTTACTAAAATCCAGAATATTTTTTTCTTAGTGTACAAATTTTACAAAATTGCAAATGTAGAAGTTAATATTACTATTCAATTCTATTCATTATTCTATGTATAAAAGTATCAAGGTACAGTCATCGAAAAGTGAATATTTTACGAGATATTTCATATTTTATATTAAAAGTATCATGACAAAATTTGAAACATCTCAGAAAATTCTTAACGAAAGAGAGCTGTTATAGTGTTTTGAAAACGTCTCGGCAAGAGCTATAAGAATATGCAATAAAAATAAGGGATCCTATTTAAAAAATTTAAGGTGACCTTGTCCTGATCTTGAAAAGGTCATTCAAGGTCAAGTCCATATTTTCATCATATGTTCCCCTCCAAACCATGCAACTTTTGTCTGAAATATTTTTCAATAAAATCATCGGTTGACGAGATAATTGACTGTATCATTTAAAACGAAATACCCTATATATCTCAAAGAATCACTAGCTAGAAAGAGGTACATAGAGGACAAATGTAGAAACAAAAGAGATAACATTAATCACGTAATACGATAGCGTAGCAAATATAAAGTAAAAAGAAAAAAGATGGATGAGGAATTGTTGATAGCGAAGACTTTTTTAGTTTAACCAAGAAAGAAGAATGGTTAAAACTTGGAGTTATATATAATTTTATTAAAAAGATCAACAGACTTATATGACTTAAAAACAGTGTGAGACAATTTACACTATACAGGGTGATTCTACACAATCTAATTGTTCTTCAAACGTTAGATTTCTGACTCAATTCTGAGACAATTTTTCTTTTACCAAAATTTTCTCAGAAGCTTAGTTCTCAAGTTATAAAAAAAAATAGCTTATTACGGGCCAGATACAAGACGTGCAAGGGCAGCGCGACTCACCGTTAGACACGGACACTTATGTCGGATGCCTACTGTAGCAGCTGATCGCTGCTTATGAGCTGCGTACCAATATTCATTGCCAGCATAGAAAATTTATAGTTTATATTACGCATACCATAGATTTTCAGAACTGGCAATAACATTGATAATCACAGTCACAATCGCGCACACACAAAAAAAATATAAAAGTTAAATTGTAAGAGAAGTATAAACATTAATAGACATTTCTTTTCAGAAATCAATATACATAATATCTACAAAAGTACATGCAACGATTAATAATAGGTCAAAAGAGGGTAAGATGACGATTTTAAGGTTTGTCGATTTTTCTTAATTTCTGTAAGTAATTTCTGAGAATGTAAAAATAGTGATTTATTATTATTATTTTTTTAAAGAATTTTATTTTATATACCCCAAAGGGCCTTAAAGGGCGTTTTGAAGGGACGTACCCAACCCTAACCTCCAATTCATCCACTACCTTACTGTTTCCTCCTTTTTGGACCAACGGTTTAACGTCTCTTCCGAAAACGGAGCCCAGTTTTCTCCGCATCTTGCACGGAGGGGCGCGGTTTTTTCGGAAAAAAACTTTTCCATGATTCGTGGCTCTAGTGGACTCGAACCTGGTTCCTCAGATTACGAGTCTGGCGCTCTACCACTAGACCACACCGCCGCCCCCATAGAAAAGGGGGGGCGGCGGTGTGGTCTAGTGGTAGAGCGCCAGACTCGTAATCTGAGGAACCAGGTTCGAGTCCACTAGAGCCACGAATCATGGAAAAGTTTTTTTCCGAAAAAACCGCGCCCCTCCGTGCAAGATGCGGCCCCCATAGAAAACTGGGCTCCGTTTTCGGAAGAGACGTTAAACCGTTGGTCCAAAAAGGAGGAAACAGTAAGGTAGTGGATGAATTGGAGGTTAGGGTTGGGTACGTCCTTTCAAAACACCCTTTGCCCCTTGGGGTATATAAAATAAAATTCTTTATCCTTTATTATTTTTTTTTTAGATTTACTAAAGCCTTTTGTATAAACTGTAAAAATTTAAAAACTGTTAAATAAATTAGAATTTTTAAAAATACATTTAAAAAAACGTATTATTTTCATTATCTTGCCCCGATATGTGAGTAAGATGACTTTTAGTAGTGAATAACATAATAAAAAGTCAAATTAAGTTAAAATGTACTTTTTTACGAATAATTTGGCACATATATAGGAAAGACCGGGGCGAAGTCGGCCCTATTTTTTGGTGCCGATTTTTAACAACAAAATAAATCATTTTAATAAAATATAGTATACCATTGTAAAGAGTAAACTCTTGGCTACAAAATTTATATAGGCATTTTTGGTCTACGTCGCTTTGTTCAACCGGTATAGAGTGAAAAGACAAAAGTGCAAAAATCGAAAAGTCAAAATTTTTGAGGCGGAATCGTGTCTTCATTTTCGAACTGGATACATAATTTTGAATAAAGATTTTTTTAATAAAAATACATAATTTCTTTAATAAAGATACATAATTTTGATTATAAAAAATAATAGAATACACTTTATTCATTGTTTTTTAGTAGAAAAATAATAATTTCAAGTTGTGTGCCTTACGCCTGCACGAAATGCACTGTTTTTCATCGGCTCTGTTTTCTATTATCTCCAAGCATACGCAGCACATATTATTTAGCTTTCTTGACTTCGTTTTGGCTTGGTCACGACTTCGCCCCGAACACGAGTTTTAGATTTGGTCGTTTATAAAATAATAGAAATCAATAAAAATAAAAAAACTGCACTGGATTCTTGTTTAGCATGCATTACTCTTTAGAATCACTTACTTTGAGATTCGAAGAGACAATAATACTTAAAATATTACAAATTTTCGACGCGGAAGACATTTTACTTTCGATCTGCGAAAACACGTTTGCTTCGATAAGAATCACAACATGGCACGTAACCTCACTAAACTCCATTGGTCACGTGGGCACCATAAGTCGCGTTTGCAGTATTAATGGCGAGTTCACACAACATACAGATTTCGAGATAATTGCAAAAACGACTCCGCCCCGGGGCCGACTTTGCCCCGGTCTTCCCTACACACATACACACACACAATTTTTTAAAATTGCGATTTTCTGACCTTTTAGAACATTCTGAACACAATGGCATCGAAAACTATATTTTAAAAAAACAATTTTTTCTTTGGTCTTTTCTACCCCTATTTCATGTATAATTTTTTAAAATTTGATTGATTAAACCTAGTTTTATATGCGATCAAAGGTCCGTATATGAGGTTTATGAAAACAAAGCTCTACAAGGAAGCAAAAATATATTTTAGATGCACTCATCCCAGTGAACACAGTAATATAGCAGCAATGCAACGGCAATGTAACCGAATATAACAGGTTATATCAATCAAAGTTACATGCAACTTACATGTTATTTACAATTTCCGACTCAGCAATATAACATGTTACATAACGTGTTATTTAACTATTACGTAACAGTTATAATAAAATAATGAGCGTAAAAAAAATATTTTTTTCGAAATTTTATTACCATTTTATAACTAAATTTGTTTCTTAAGATGCAGTCTATGATTATAAATATTTTTTTGTATTTGAAAAAAACACTTACCTTGGTGGGATTCGAACTCGGGACCTCTGGATCGTGAGCCAACTGCCTTACGTGGTAGACTACTTCTTAATTTGATGTAAGTGTTATATATAGTCTACATATGTCACAACCAGCGTAAATATATAATTTTTCAAAAATCATCTTAAAAAACAAATTCAGTTTAAAAAGAGTATTTACCGATACGGATGGATACCCGGTTTATATAAATTGATCATATAAATTATAAATATCTTGTAAATTATTAATAATTATTAATTATAAATTATATATTTTGTAAATTATAATTTTTGCCTTAAGGCAAACTAAAAGGCCTCTGCACAATATTAAACCTTTCAAACAAAATATATATATTTAAAAACAATTAAAAATTTATGATAAAAAGCGCAGACCATTATTAGCTCTAGCAAAATAAAACGATGCAGGGTTTAAGAGCCCGGGCACATAGAAAAACGTAAGCAGTAAGCAAATCAACACTCTTATATTGTATATGTCATTCCGTTACACCCCATTAATATTACCAGAATATTACTAGTTATACTAACATTGATACAAGCGTGTTACGTAACAATTACACAATTTTTGTTACATAACTGTAACGTCAAAAATATATATAACAGTTATATTACCTGAATATAACAATGTTAAATTGCCTGTTACTTCCATGTTATGTAGCCCTTATATATCACAAGAATAACATTGTGATATTACATGTAACTTCCATGTTATATTGCCGTTATAAAATGTGTTCACTGGGATATGTAATTTTTTGTTGTTTGTTTATGTGGCGGCATACGCCACCAGCAGCACACACCCGCGCGGTGCCTGCAATACCGGCAGTTCGCGGCAACACCGCTAGGCGTCGCATCGCCCTCGCATTATCTCAAATTCAAAGTTCGGTACCGACTAGTATAAAGGGAGACCCCCTACGGGACCGAACTCAGATATTTTCGGGCGCGAGTCGCCTAAGGGCATAGAGTGTCGAGCTCACAGCCATTCGGCGCGAGTCGCCCGGCCACAGCGCTAGTCGCTTGCCGACCACCAAGGCGCTCGGACGCCTCGGCACACAGCGCTAGACGCTTGCCAACCTCGGCGCACGGTCGCCTCGGCACACAGCGCTAGACGCTTGCCAACCTCGGCGCACGGTCGCCTCGGCACACAGCGCTAGACGCTTGCCAACCTCGGCGCACGGTCGCCTCGGCACACAGCGCTAGACGCTTGCCAACCTCGGCGCACGGACGCCTCGGCACACAGCGCTAGACGCTTGCCAACTCACGGCGCTTGGTCGTCCAACACGAGGCGCGAGTCGCCAGCCAATCACGGCGCTCGGTCGCCTGGCAGAGGCGCGAGTCGCCAGCCAATCACGGCGCTCGGTCGCCTAACACAAGGCGCGAGTCGCCAGCCAATCACGGCGCTCGGTCGCCTGGCAGAGGCGCGAGTCGCCAGCCAATCACGGCGCTCGGTCGCCTAACTCGAGGCGCGAGTCGCCAGCCAATCACGGCGCTCGGTCGCCTAGTATAAAGGCGCGAGACACCACTCTCTGTTTCAGATCGCCTACAACATCCGGACGGATCGGTGATCGGTCGCTATCCAGGGAGATATTGAAATAAATCTACAACACTGACACGCAAACAAATGTAAATAGATGTAAATACATTATGTTTATACCAGATATATAAAGGTGTCATATTTCATAAACCTCCTTTGCGATTCACTATCCATGGGCCAATCCTTTCTACACGCACTAGTAGCAGACTAAAGGCTTGTTCGCGTTGCTTGAAATCCCCAAACATTTTTGCACTTGAAATGAGATAAATATATATTCGGCCGTTGGAGAGATAGAAAGCGAAGATGCTGAGTGCAAAAAGTGCAAGCAACGCGAACAGACCCTAAGATAGATATAAGCATTAGCGCCCATAAAATTGGTGACCCCGACGTGATCGCAAAGAGAGGTAGCAAAATGAATGATAACAGTAGAGTACTGATCATCGAAGGAAGGGTCAGCAAAGTCGCTGTACGCATACCCCCGTTTTGGGGAGATGAACCAGAACTATGGTTCGCACAATTGGAAGGACAGTTCGCACTCAGTGGCATCACTCAAGACTCTACGAAGTACTCATACGCTCTGTCTCAATTAGACTCACGTCAAATTAAGGAAATTAAAGACGTGGTCACACAGCCCCCAGAGGTCGATAAATATGAGACTGTTAAGAGAGCACTCATTCAACGCATGTCCGTCTCGCAGGAACAGCGAACAAGACAACTTTTGGAGCTCGAGGAAATAGGAGATCGCAAGCCATCTCAATTCTTACGACACCTCCGAACTTTAGCGGGTGACAATGTACCCGACTCTTTTCTACGGACACTGTGGTTAGGACGCCTACCTACACAGATGCAGATGGTTCTCGCTACCCGGACGGAAGATCCGCTCAACAGCGTAGCGGAACAGGCCGATTGCATTCATGAAATGACTAGCAAGGCCGTCGTAGCAGCGGCAGCTGCGCCTGCGACTAAAGAGTCTTCGGAAGCGAAGATCCAGGCTCTGACCAAGCAAGTGGCCACACTCACCGCACGCCTCTCAAGAGACAAGTCGAGGCAACGCGACAACGAGAAAGGCCGGAATCGCAGTCGTAGTCGAAGCCGTAGTCAGAGCCGAAACCTCGGTAAAGCCAAAGGAACTAAAGATGACATAAATGACAAGCATTGCTACTACCATAACCGATTTGGTGAGAAAGCAAAGAAGTGCACACAGCCTTGTACGTACAAATCGGAAAAAGACCAGGGCGGTCACTAATGGCGGCCAGTAGACCCGCCCCAAGTCCGCGCCGCCTAATCGTTACGTGCCAAGATACTAAGAAACGATTCCTGATAGACACAGGATCGGACGTGAGTGTATACCCTCGCTCTATGATAGCGGGACACACCACGCCAACAACCTACGAACTCTATGCCGCAAATGGCTCAACAATCACTACGTATGGCACGATTACACTGCAACCAGAACTTGGGTTGCGACGGACATTCCCATGGCGTTTCATTATCGCCAACGTCACACAACCCATCATCGGAGCTGATTTTCTAGCCCATTACCACCTCCTGCCGGACCTACAGAGAGGTACTCTTCTAGATGGTAAAACGCACTTGCGCAAAAGAGGCACATCAGAAAAAGGGGCCGTGGAATCAATCAGAGTGTTGGCTATCGAAGACGAATACCACAGAATCTTGGCAGAATTTCCTGATATCTTAAAGGCTACTGCTAAGAGGCATACGGTAAAACACAACACACTCCACCACATCAAAACCACGGATGGCCCGCCAGTAGCATGCCGTCCTCGCCGGTTAGCCCCTGACAAACTCAAGGCAGCCAAAGCTGAATTCGATCTCTTACTTCAAGAAGGGATCATTCGAGTATCGAAAAGCCCTTGGTCATCACCATTACATATGGTCCCTGCTTAAAAAGGCATATAGAAAACAATAAAAAAAAATTCTATTAAAACTAATCGTGTTTTTGGTCCGTGCTTTTCACAAGTGACTTAATATATTACCAATGGAAGATTAATGTAGACTTGTTGATATATTCCACATACCTTGAAAATGAAAACCAAACAGCGTTTTACGAAGCAATGTGTATCGAATGTTATGAAAATGTTACGAATAAGAACATATCGTTTTCCATGCAATGTTTCGGATATTATTGTTCTTTATATAAAATTTCTTTTTGTTTAAATACGGATATTTACTGAATGAACGTATATGAGCATCAATCAGATATTATCCTACGCCTATACTATCGTTTTCTATCTAGTTTTCAAAAGTAATCCTATCGTTCTCTATGTGAAATATCTTTCATTTCCATTACGGATACTAGCTGATCGAACGTGTATGCGAATCAATCAGACACTACCCTATGCCCCCACTATCGTTTTCTATCCAGTCTTCAACAAAATCCTATCGTTCTCTATGTGAAATATCTTTCATTTCCATTACGGATACTCGCTGATCGAACGTGTATGCGAATCAATCAGACACTATCCTATGCCCCCACTATCGTTTTCTATCCAGTCTTCAACAAAATCCTATCGTTCTCTATGTGAAACATCTTTCATTTTCATTACGGATACTAGCTGATCGAACGTGTATGCGAATCAATCAGACATTACCCTATGCTTATTCTATCGTTTACTATCGAGCCGTTAACATCCTATCGTTCTCTATGTGAAATATCTTTCATTTCCATTACGGATACTCGCTAATCGAACGTGTATGCGAATCAATCAGATATTACTCTATGCCCCCACTATCGTTTTCTATCCAGTCTTCAACAAAATCCTATCGTTCTCTATGTGAAACATCTTTCATTTTCATTACGGATACTCGCTGATCGAACGTGTATGCGAATCAATCAGACATTACCCTATGCTTATTCTATCGTTTACTATCGAGCCGTTAACATCCTATCGTTCTCTATGTGAAATATCTTTCATTTCCATTACGGATACTCGCTGATCGAACGTGTATGCGAATCAATCAGACACTATCCTATGCCCCCACTATCGTTTTCTATCCAGTCTTCAACAAAATCCTATCGTTCTCTATGTGAAACATCTTTCATTTTCATTACGGATACTCGCTGATCGAACGTGTATGCGAATCAATCAGACATTATCCTATGCTTATTCTATCGTTTACTATCGAGCCGTTAACATCCTATCGTTCTCTATGTGAAATATCTTTCATTTCCATTACGGATACTCGCTGATCGAAATTGTATGCAAATCAATCAGACACTACCCTATGACCCCACTATCGTTTTCTATCCAGTCTTCAACAAAATCCTATCGTTCTCTATGTAAAACATCTTTCATTTTTATTACGGATATTCGCTGATCGAACATGTATGCGAATCAATCAGACATTACCCTATGCTTATTCTATCGTTTACTATCGAGCCGTTAACATCCTATCGTTCTCTATGCGAAATGAGTGTTTGTTCCATTACGGTTACTCACAGCACGAATTTATATGCGAATCAGACACTACTCTATGTCCACACTATCTTTTCCTATCTAGTCTTCAAAAGTAATCCTATCGTTCTCTATGTGAAATATCTTTTCTTTCCATTACTGATACTCGCTGCTCGAACGTATATGCGAATCAAACATTACCTAATGCTTGTTCTATATTTTTCTATCGAACCATCAACATGATCCTATCGTGCTCTATACAAAATAGGTTTCTGTTCCATTACGGATATTCACTGATTAAATGTGTATGCGAATCAATTAGATAGTATGTTATGCTTATTCTACCGTTTTCTATTAAGCCTTCAATATAATTCTATCGTTTTCTATGTGAAATATGTTACCGTTCCATTACTACCTGAACAAACGTGTGTGCGAATTAATTAAAAGTGTTAAGAAAAAAATACACAAGTACGATGTCTGTGTGCTTCCCAAATCACCTAAAATAAACTTCTTTCTAAAATATTTGTAAATCCTAAATTTGTAATTCTTAAAATATCTGTAAAACGGAAAAATATTTTAAAATTATTTCATAAAAGATTTTATAATTAAAAAAATATTATGAAACGATTGTGATTACTACAGAACTATTTTAACCCTTTGTAACTCATGGTATCAAAAATAAAAAAACCATTTAACATTAAACATTAAACATTAAACATTAAATTTATGATTTAGAACTTTGATGGACACTTTGCCGGTTTGTAACAATATTGTTACACGAAGTTACAAAGGGTTAAGAAAAATTGTGTAAAAATTTTTTATACACTGCAAATATGTTGCCAGATATGTAGCACTTTAAACAATAACATTCAAAGATTACGACGTACAGACGGTATTTATTTTTAAAAAATACTTTAATGAATAAATTGGCACAAATACTACGTTCGTTACAGAAAACAAGTATGTCAGATGTATATGACAGTCTTTTGTATAAGAATATCGCACAGAATCAAGGATGTAAAGTGTTAACTTTTAACTTCAATATCTACGGTTTTCCTCTATATTTAAAAGTAGCAAAAACAACATTTGATCTTTGTCATTAATAATAAACGAGATACCACCTAAATGTAGATTCCAAACTTTAATATTAGCAGGTTTGTGGGTTTCCAAATCTGAACCGAAACCAAAGTTTATGAATTTATATCTCAAGTTTTTCATTCAACAAATGGAAAAATTAATGAATGATGGTATCACCATATTAAATAGCAACAATGAAAAGATTAAATTCGTTTTACGGCCATTGAGTGCATCAGTTGATTTGGTCGCACGCCCTATAATTCAAAATCGAATTCAGTTTAATGGTTACTATGGATGTAGCTGGTGCTACGATAAAGGTGTCTACGCACATGGTTCTATGCGATATCCTTTCACAGAAAGTGAGTCATTGCGGAGCCATGAAAACTATCTCAAAGATATAAACGAAGCTAAGCGTATGCAAAGACCGATTAATGGCGTTAAAGGCGCTTCTATTTTGACAACATTTAAACATTTTGATTGCGTATGGGGATTTCCTGTAGACTACCTGCATGGCATATTAGGAGGAGTTGTTCGCCAACTGTGGACTGAGTGGAACTGTCCCAGTTCTCCGTTTTATTTGTCGCGAAAACAAAGACAAAAAATTGATCAAAGATTATTAAATATAAAGCATCCACAAGAAATACATAGATTGCCAAGATCATTTAATGAAGACAAACTGAAAGCAAGTGAATGGCGGTCTTGGCTTTTATTTTATAGTGTGCCATGTCTTACAGAAATCCTAAATGATAAAGCCTTAGCTTCGTTTACACGTTTAATACGAAGTGTTTATATTCTACTTTCTCAAAATATTTCAGAGGAAAATTTCAAACAATGTGAAAATGATTTAATACAATTTGTTGGCGAAAGTGAGATCTTATATGGTAAAAGCGTTATGACTTTCAACATGCACTCTTTATTACTTATGTATTACTTATGTACTATTATTATTTATGTAGTTGACAGCGTTCGGATGAGTGGTCCATTGTGGGCAACGTCGACATTTCCATATGAAAATGACAATTTTCATTTAAAGCAAAATGTCAGTTTGTATTACTAATTTTCGGGGGTTAAATAAGCCTTGGCAATAAATGATGCATGTGTCCGTCTTGTTTTCATTATCGCATTTTTTAATCTACTTCTTTGCAATGTTTTAGTTGCAAAGTAGATTAAAAAATGCGATAATAAATGAAAACTAGACGGACACAATGTGAAAATGATTTAATACAATTTGTTGGCGAAAGTGAGATCTTATATGGTAAAAGCGTTATGACTTTCAACATGCACTCTTTATTACATGTAGTTGACAGCGTTCGGATGAGTGGTCCATTGTGGGCAACGTCGACATTTCCATATGAAAATGACAATTTTCATTTAAAGCAAAATGTCAGTGGCCCCAATGGAGTACTCCACCAAATTGCAACTAAAACATTGCAAAGAAGTAGATTAAAAAATGCGGTAATAAATGAAAACAAGACGGACACATGCACCATTTATTGTCAAGGCTTATTTAACCCCCGAAAATTAGTAATGCAAAATACAATCACTGTATGCGGTGCTGTTCTAATAGGAGAAATCACAGGTTTTGAAAACATTAAAAGTTTGGTGAAAGAAACACTTGGTTTTGAAAATGATCAAGATATCGTTCGAATATATAACAGATGTATATACAGAGGTACAATTTTTCACAGCACAATGTATGAACGGCCCAAAAGGAGCAATGATACTGTCGTTCAACTTCAATCGTCTACTATAGTTGAAATATCGAATTTCATATATTTCAAAGATAAATGTTACATAACAGTCAATGAATATAACGTACAGCCGATATTTAACTTCAATCATATTATGCGCGTGCAAAATAATAGGAATTCACAACGAAGATTAAAGGTTGTACCTCTAAACAGTATTAAATGTAAAATAGTTTACGTAGATGTTATCGATAATGTATATGTCTGTACTCTTCCAAATGCTGTTGAAATCCAATAAATAATACCATAAATTCGAGAACGCTTCCGATATTCTCCCATCTTGTAAAAATAAGTAAATCGAAGAAGTATATTGATGAAAAAAATCGCAAAAGTTTCCAAAAATGCATTTTTAAAAAGAAAAATCGTGTTTCAAGAATAGATTTTTAAATCTGTCTTACCTTTTTGAAACGCATTTTTGAACATTTTGCTACGATTTTTTTCACCTAGACACTTTACACGAGAGAATCGCATCTTATAAAGATATAAAATATATGAAAAAACTAAAAAACAAATTTTGCAGATTACTAACAAAACAAATTTTTTTTTTCAAACATTATAGTATGTACTTTTGGTAACATAAAAATAAGAGTAAAGTTTTTGAAAAAGCATAACATCTTAAGAATGGTACTTATTCCTAATGCGATAACATATAAAAATACTACTTCTAAGAACACATAGAATATAGAAAAAGTGCATGCTAAATATAGGGAACGATAGACTTTATCATGAAGTTGTGATTCGTTTACATAGGTACCATTGTTCAACTGTGCTCTCATCGAATGTAATAGGTAATCGTTCTGGAAACCGTTAAAGAAATCATGGTAACATTTTCCGAATAGAAAACGATAGAACCTCTGTAGGTCGACTCGTATATAAATATAGTAAAATGGAATACAGTAGATGTGTATAATAAGTCTCATATAGGGAACGATAGACTTTATCGTGAAGTTGTGATTCGTTTACATAGGTACTAAGATTCAACTGTGCTCTCATCGAATGTAATAGGTAATCGTTCCGGAAACCGTTAAAGAAATCATGGTAGCATTTTCCGAATAGAAAACGATAGAACCTCTGTAGGTCGACTCGTATATAATTATAGTAAAATGGAATACAGTAGATGTGTATAATAAGTCTCATATAGGGAACGATAGACTTTATCGTGAAGTTGTGATTCGTTTACATAGGTACTAAGGTTCAACTGTGCTCTCATCGAATGTAATAGGTAATCGTTCCGGAAACTGTTATAGAAACGAGCGTAGCATTGTGCGGGTAGAAAACGATAGAACCTCTGTAGGTCGACTCGTATATAATATGATAACTACGCGGGTGCAGGAAACGCAGTAGGATATAGAACATGTATACGATAGAATTCACATAAAGCATGATATACTTCATTGTGACGATCAAATTGATTCACATGAATATCTATGTTTCTGAGTCTTCTGATAGAATGTTATAAAAAATTATGTAGTAATTTATTATAAAGCTAATTTATTATTATCCAGATAAAAGAGTATAAAATATCTGCGGATAGATTTCATAGACAATGATTGCTCCGCGAAAGCAAGGATCTGAATAGAAACTACAAAACCTCTGTGACAATACTCATACAAGAAACGATAGATCTTATCGTGAATTTCGGATTGATTTACGTAGTTATCACAGTTAGACCGTATTCTGATAGAATATTATTGAATATTATTAAATGGCTGTGGTATAGAAACGTTAGCATTCGTAGAATATGTGTATCGTTAAATGATATTAAGTTTGTATTTAATTGTTCTCGTGTTCGTAGGATTAAAAATAATAAATGGTGAAAGTTATTATACCATATGATACGTCTTCTATTGTTTTGTTGACATTAAGGAATATCTACAATAGAATTATATTCATTACGATAAATGCTCTTTGGAGAAGAAAACTGCATCACATAGGCCAGATAGATTACGATACAATTTTTCGAGAATACTTATGATATTTAATCGTTTTCTACCGGCCTTTTTAAGCAGGGGTACCAAAGAAAGGAGACTCCTGGAGATCTTGCGGAGATTACAGGGGAGTTAACGCTAGAACAGAAGTGGATCAGTATCCGATCCCGCACATCGAAGACTTCTCGCAAAACCTGCACGGAAAGAAGATCTTCTCGACAATTGATTTAGTGCGAGCATACAACCAGATACCCGTTAACCCGGATGATATTCCAAAAACGGCTATAACAACTCCTTTCGGACTCTTCGAATATCTTTTCATGCCGTTTGGATTACGCAATGCCGCACAAACATTCCAGCGCTTCATCCACGAGATCACAAGCGACTTGGATTTTTGCTATGCGTATATCGATGATATCCTCATCGCATCAGAAAACGAGGAGCAACACAAGAAGCATTTACGCATACTCTTTGAACGACTTCAGAAATACGGCATTTTACTCAACCCCGCTAAATGCGTTTTCGGAAAGTCAAAGGTTCTTTTCCTTGGCTACGAGGTTTCGGAGAATGGCACTCAACCTCCGCCAGAAAGAATCGAAGAAATCAAGCAGTTTCCCAAACCTGAGAACATTTAGCAGCTTCGACGGTTCCTGGGGACTCTCAACTTTTATCGCAGATTCATTCCCAAGGCCGCTAAAGACCAGGCATTACTAAATGGCTTACTCAGCGATCCCAAAACCAAAAAGAAGGCTCCCATAACCTGGAACGCAGAACTGGAAGCAGCCTTCACCAAATGTAAGGATAGTCTGTCTCGCGCAACTCTTTTGGCGCATCCAAAGCCAGAGGCAGACATCACCCTTACAACTGACGCATCCGATACAGCTATCGGAGCAGTCATTCAACAACGGGACAGAACAGAATGGCAACCATTAGCCTTCTTCAGTAAGAAGCTGAATCCGGCCCAGCAGAAGTATAGCCCCTACGATAGAGAGTTTCTAGCAATCTACGCCGCTATAAAACACTACCGGCACATGCTAGAAGGAAAGATCTTTACGGTGTTTACGGACCACAAACCGATCACATACGCCTTTCGACAAGATCCACTACATAGCTCTCCTAGGCAGGCGCGACACTTGCAATACATCGGTCAATTCACTACCGATATTCGTCACATCGCGGGTAAAGACAACGTCGTCGCTGATACCCTCTCACGAGTCGAGGCAATTCAGTCCGCAATCAACTTAGAAGACTTGTCACGAGCACAAGAGGAGGACACCGGAGGTGGAAGACATCGTAAAAGGGAACTCTTCGCTCAAATTGACAAAAGTATCAATTCCTGGAACAAGTGCAGCATTGTATTGCGACACGTCAACCCCAATAGCACGTCCCTTCGTTACAAAAGAATACAGGAGACAAGTGTTCCAATCACTGCACAGTTTATCGCATCCAGGAACCAAAGCGACGGCAAGATTAGTCGCACAAAGGTACGTCTGGCCACGCATTAAGGCCGACTGCCATGAATGGGCAAAAGCATGTCTCGCGTGCCAAAAATCGAAGGTCCACAGGCACAACCGATCGCCTTTAGGACAATTCGTCGGCCCTTCCAAACGGTTCGAGCACATACACATGGACCTAGTTGGGCCTCTACCCATCTCAAAGGGTTATAGATACTGCCTTACAATCATCGACCGATTTACCAAATGGCCTGAAGCCATACCGGTGGCAGACATATCCGCAGAGACAGTAGCCCAGAATCTCTTCACTCACTGGATCGCAAGATTCGGTACACCTACGCGGGTCACTACGGATCAGGGAAGGCAATTTGAGGCCGACTTGTTCCGTCAGCTTACTAGGCTAACAGGCACCACGCATATACACACAACAGCCTATCACCCCGCAGCCAACGGTATGGTCGAACGTTTGCACCGACAAATTAAAACGGCCATCAAATGCCACGAAACAGAAGCTTGGACCGAAGTATTACCCGTCGTCATGATGGGCATCCGAGCAGCATTTAAGGAAAATCTCCACGCAACTCCTGCAGAACTCGTATACGGAGAAACCATGAGACTTCCGGGAGAGTTTCTACAAGAAACTACTCAAAACAATGAAACGAGCGACTTCCTACTCAGACTCAGAATAATGATAAAGAGTCTACGGCCTCAACCAATCAAAAGACACGGGTCGCCTGCGGTGTTTCAGCACAAAGACCTGGCAAACACAACTCACGTGTTCCTCAGGCACGATGCACCAACGCGGGCTCTGCAACCCACTTTTGACGGCCCTTATGAAGTCCTCAACAAAGGCGAGAAGGTTTTCAAGTTACGGATCAACGGCAAGACCGTCCACGTAACTATCGACCGCCTTAAGCCTGCCTATATCCTGGCAGAGCAAGAACAAGACGACAAGTCTAGGGAGACACTACAGCCATCACAGGATACTCCAGCGGATGTTCTAAATACGGAGACCACAACTCGGAGTGGCAGAGTGTCACGGAAAACAGTATGTTTCCAAATCCCGACTTCAAAACAACGAAGGGAGTGATGTGGCGGCATACGCCACCAGCAGCACACGCCCGCGCGGTGCCTGCAATACCGGCAGTTCGCGGCAACGCCGCTAGGCGTCGCATCGCCCTCGCATTATCTCAAATTCAAAGTTCGGTACCGACTAGTATAAAGGGAGACCCCCTACGGGACCGAACTCAGATCAGGGGGATGACACTCTTACATTTTAGTTCTCTTTAACGACGTACTCTGACTAGATGGCGCTACTATCATTCACTACTACATATGTGTAGACATGTGTTAGAGAATATACATATACAGGTTTCGTGTTGAAGTCAACTGTTGGGGTTATAAACATTTCTGATTTTGTCATTTTTGCGTTCAACTAAAGGTTTGAGTAATTTAATTTCGTTTCTTAGAGCCTATTAGGCATTACAGTTTGCGCGTATCATTGACGGAATCGTTGATGGATCGTTATACAGCAAATAACCGCTTCTCCGAGAAGGGAGGAAAATAAAGATGAGAGATTGCATCGGATGCAATTCGTATAGCCGTCTGTATCTGATTATCGCGCGATCGGAGATTGAATCTTAATAACGGTAATCTCATTCTCTAAGTGAATGTACGCGCACGTCTCTCTTCCCGGGAATAAAAGTGAATTTGTGAGAGTTAAATTTACTCAGAAGTAACGCGAACAAGACGAAGGTATGTGTACTTTAATTTAGACCAGTGCTTTCCGAACCATTTCGGTCGCCTAATTACGTCTGCGACATTGTGGTGGAACACGCATGCATATTCTCCCATATTCTCCTTTACAGGCTTGCGTACCTATCATCTCGCTTCTACAAAGAATCCCCAGTGTCACTGAGATTTTTCAGCTATAAATATTTTCTGAACGAGATCTGATTATTTCACTGTTGTAAGCAAGTGGTTATTTTGCTTTGCTAAAGACAAAAGACGTGTTCTGTGCGTAAGTAATTTTATTACATAAACTGTATTATGCATCTCAGCAAACATCAATTGTTATGTGCAACTTGGTGTTTGCTGGGTATAATTGAATAATTTAATAAAATATTTTGTTTATTAGTAAATTTAAAATTGAAGCTGCAATGGTACGATCGTGTGCGGTCCCTGGTTGCAAATCAGGTGTAAAAATACCAGCTCATAGCTTTCCAAAAAATCCAAATATATCAGAATTGTGGATAAAAGCAGTAAAAGTAGAAGATCTAATAAATATTCCCAGCAATGCCAGAACAAAATATCGCATTTGTTATAAACATTTTTCTGATGATGCATATTTATATTCTCTAAAAACTAGAAAATTAAAGAAAGAAGCAGTACCAACTTTGAATTTGCCATCAGATATAGAATATATTTGTATTAGTCGAATAGAAACTGACCAGCAACCATCGACGTCATCAGTAGGAAATTTTGGAGGACTTCCAAGTTCTTCTATGTCGCTAAATTTGCCAGATATAGAAGATATTTGTACTAGTCGAATAGAAACTGACCAGCAACCATCGACGTCATCAGTAGGAAATTTTGGAGGACTTCCAAGTTCTTCTATGTCGCTAAATTTGCCAGATATAGAAGATATTTGTACTAGTCAAATAGAAACTGACCAGCAACCATCGACATCATCAGTAGGAAATTTTGAAGGACTTCCAAGTTCTTCTATGTCGCTAAATTTCCCAGATATAGAAAATATTTGTACTAGTCAAATAGAAACTGACCAGCAACCATCGACGTCATCAGTGAAAAATTTTGAAGAACTTCCAAGTTCTTCTATGTCGTTAAAAATGCTAAGTGATCAAATATCCCTCACATCTGACATACAAGACATATATACAAATAATATAAACACAGAAGAAACATGCAACCAAATAGAAAATATAGATACTGTCTATGAAGCAATGTCAGCTACAAAAGAAGCTTATATGCAACATTCTTCAAGAAGACTTTCACTTAAAGTCAATGAAAGAAAAGCTGACCAAGAACTTACACCAAGAGCTGCAAAATTATGTAATATTGCAAAATATCTTTTGAAACAAAATAGATACAACAAGAAACAAAATGCACAACTAAGATGTCGCCTGAAAAATATTTATCGCCTGCTTAAACCTGATTTTATTTATAATTATAATAGTTTATCGAAAACGCAAAGGGTGTTTATTCAGATGCAATTACGGACTGCACAACAAGTACCTAAGGTATGCAAAAGAGTATGTCAAAGTATGATTAAAAAAATAGATCTTAGCAGGGATATATTTTTACTGGAAAATAGAAATATTAAACATAATGAGAAAGCTACTAGAGAACGTGATAGATTTGCTAAAGCTAATTACTCAAGAATAAATAACTTTACAACAGCATATATTTCTCAACTACAACATCGACAACATTGCAGCACATTATTGGTAATGTAATAAATATTATTCTATTTAGCTTTCTATACATATTCTATCTATTCTATTCATATATCTATGTATATTTTTATCTCTGTTTCTATCTATGTTTTTTATATGTTCATTTTATCTATGTTTATGATTTTATATATTTTCATCTGTATTGTGTGTGAGTGTTTATACATAAAAGTAATATATAATAATAACACATACATATCTACATATATAATTTGTACATGTATATAAAATTTTGCTTGTTCTTTCTTGACATTATTTTCATGCAGTAGCATATTGATTTTATACAATAAATGTTTTCAAAAATTTTATAAAAGCAAAACTATTTACTTAATACACACAAAAAAATATATTATTAATATATCTTTTAGTAATCTTTTAGTATTCTTTTTTATTATTTTTTCTTGTTTATTATTCTTTATATAGATATCTTTATACTATTTGCAATATATATTTAATATTCATTGACACACACACACACACACACACACACACACACACACACACACACACACACACACACACACACACACACACACACACACACACACACACACACACACACACACACACACACACACACACACACACACACACACACACACACACACACACACACACACACACACACACACACACACACACACACACACACACACACACACACACACACACACACACACACACACACACACACACACACACACACACACACACACACACCACACACACACACACACACACACACACACACACACACACACACACACACACACACACACACACACACACACACACACACACACACACACACACACACACACACACACACACACACACACACACACACACACATATAATAATCATAATATTATTTTCAGGCAAGACGGTACACTATGAAAGAAATTATTTTAGCACTTTCCATCTATACACAATCCAGTCATTGTTATAATTTTTTAAGACAGTTGTGCAATATGCCAACTCCAAGAACACTAAAGCGTACTTTAGAAAAAGTTGTACTAAGACCCGGTATTTGTAAAATTATTATGCAACATTTGCATAAAAAAGCAAAAACAATAAGTCAGCAAGAAAAATACTGCGTACTAATATGGGATGAAATGGCTGTGGCTTCACACTTACAATATGATGTATCGGACGATGTAATAATTGGATTTGAGGATTGGGGAAAAAGAAGAACGAACAAATTCGCAGATCACATGTTGGTATTTATGCTACGAGGAATAAAAAGTGGCTGGAAAATGCCTATTTTCTTTGGCTATTGTGAAAGTCAGACAAAAACACCACAATTAGTTAGATGCATTAAAGATATTGTACACGCTGTAAATGAAAATGGATTTAAAATTATAGCTACAGTATGTGATCAAGGATCATCAAATGTTGCAGCTATAAATTTATTATGTGACGAAACTGCAAGAAAAAACTGGCAGCAGGGTAAAGAGTATCGTATGTATCCTTTATATTTATAATTAATACCTAGAAAAATATATTTTAATATTATGTTGTATTATATATAACATTATTATATTATAAATATGTACATCTTTTATATAGGGAATACCATTGAGTTACATGGAACTGAAATTATTCCATTCTTTGATCCTCCTCATTTAATCAAAAGCATCAGAAATAACTTACTAAATAAAGATCTTGAAATAGAAGTCTCCCAAAATATTAATAAAAGGATATTTGTATCATGGAAATATTTAGAATTAGCATATAATATAGACAACCGTAGAAATACATGCAATCGTGTACTATCAAAAATAACAGAAGAGCATATAGTTCCAAATAAAATTAAGAAAATGAGAGTAAAGAACGCAACACAAATTTTTAGTCAAAGTGTATCTGCTTATATTCAACTTTTATCGGATTTTGAAGGTAAATATTTCTAATATTTCTATAATATTAATAAAATTAAAATATGATTATATTTAATAACTGTTTTGTTATGTATAATTTTTGCTTTGATTTATATTTTTAGGACCTATTGATACTGAAATGGGGCCTTTGAAAATGCCTAAAGAAGAAGGCATGGCATTAGCAAAAGTGCTTAAGTTTTTTAACGATCTCTTTGATTCTGTAAATGGACATGCCAAAAACTCAGATATACCTCTACGGTCGATTGTAAACGATAATAGTGCTCATCACGAATTCTGGTCTTCTGCTATTATTCAATTGAAGAATGTGCGATATGTTGAACCCTCATCAAAAAAGCCGATTAATCGCTCTCTGTGCATAAATAATTGGGTTAGAACTATATACAGTTTTCAAAATCTGTGGAAGATATTAAAAAGCAAGGGTTTTAAACAATTTTCAACACGTCATATAAATCAAGATCCCTTGGAAAATTTTTTTGGTTGCTTAAGAGCAACAGGGTATAGAAACATCAATCCTACATGCACAGGAGTTCGTGCAGCGTATAAAGTTTTATTAATAAATAACTTAGCTTCACGACGTACTGTTGGACAAAACTGTGAAAATATATGTAACGGAGAACTCTTGTTTACGCTTGAACAATTTATTTCTAAAGTAGAAAAGGAAACTGTAGATGTAAATAACATCGAAGAAGAATGTGCAAATACAAGCGTCTCAATATCGCCAAATAATGAAGAAACTATAAATGATATGAATGGTACTTCTTTAACAAAAAAAAAGATATTCTTGAAAGGTGCGTTTAAACTATGTAATTCATGCCAACTTACAATATCAGAAAATAATGAATTTGAAAAAGAAATTTATTTTAAAATGCAAAAAATTATTTACAAATCTATTAATACCATATATTACAAGCATAAAATTAAAGAGGAAATTACAAATATATTGGAAAAGAACATTGACTTTAGTTTTGTGAAATGCGAACAACATTATGAAGGATTAAAAAGATCAATTATGAATTTTTTGATAATTAAATGTATTCATAAATGGTGTAAAACTATAAATAGGATGCTTAAGGGAAAAGATACTGTAAAAACTATAAATCCAATAATGAAGCAAGCACAACAAAAATATAGACTGAGGCTAAAGAAACATCTGCGAGATACTTAATTATAAAATATTATAAATTTTAAATATATAAAATATATTCATTTTATCTATACATTCTTTTGTATTTTGTGTTTTTCACTCTACATTATATTATTACTGTAGCAAGACTCACATTGGATTCCGTTTCATTAGTATATACATATATTTATTTATATTTACATTAATAAAACGGAATCCAGTGTGATTCTTGCTGCAGTAATCGAAAATATTCTTTAAAATTGAATATTATAGCTATATATATATATATATATATATATATATATATATAGCTATAATATTCAATTTTAAAGAATATTTTCGATTACTGCAGCAAGAATCACACTGGATTCCGTTTTATTAATGTAAATATAAATAAATATATGTATATATATATATATATATATATATATATATAGCTATAATCTATATATATATGTAGATCTTAGTTCACTTTTCATGGCGTACTTATAAATAAAGCGTAAATATAAATAAATATATGTATATATATATATATATATATATATAGCTATAATCTATATATATATGTAGATCTTAGTTCACTTTTCATGGCGTACTTTGGATAGATGGCGGTAGTAAAAACGAAAGTGTCAGCCCCCTGACTCAGATATTTTCGGGCGCGAGTCGCCTAAGGGCATAGAGTCTCGAGCTCACAGCCATTCGGCGCGAGTCGCCCAGCTACAGCGCAAGACGCTAGCTGCTACATTCGGCGCGAGTCGCCCGGCCACAGCGCTAGTCGCTTGCCGACCACCACGGCGCTCGGACGCCTCGGCACACAGCGCTAGATGCTTGCCAACCACCACGGCGCTCGGACGCCTCGGCACACAGCGCTAGATGCTTGCCAACCACCACGGCGCTTGGTCGCCCAACACGAGGCGCGAGGCGCCAGCCAATCACGGCGCTTGGTCGCCTGGCAGAGGCGCGAGTCGCCAGCCAATCACGGCGCTCGGTCGCCTAACACAAGGCGCGAGTCGCCAGCCAATCACGGCGCTCGGTCGCCTGGCAGAGGCGCGAGTCGCCAGCCAATCACGGCGCTCTGTCGCCTAACTCGAGGCGCGAGTCGCCAGCCAATCACGGCGCTAGTATAAAGGCGCGAGACGCCACTCTCTGTTTCAGATCGCCTACAACATCCGGACGGATCGGTCGCTATCCAGGGAGATATTGAAATAAATCTACAACACTGACACGCAAACAAATGTAAATAGATGTAAATACATTATGTTTATACCAGATATATAAAGGTGTCATATTTCATAAACCTCCTTTGCGATTTACTATCCATGGGCCAATCCTTTCTACACGCACTAGTAGCAGACTAAGATAGATATAAGCATTAGCGCCCATAGTTTATAAGGAATAACATAATTATAGTAAATACTTTCACTTTCTTCTAAAATTACAGTATAGTATAGCTAAGAATGTGTAGAATAACATACTAACATTTTTCATTTTGCAACATTTTTATTAAATGAAAAAAGAGAAAAAAAATACAATGACTGCGGGTAAGATAACGAACGTCATGCGTGTGCAAGATAACGTATCCGTAAATGCAGTTATAATTGTAAATATGCATTATAAATGTGATAGCGTCATATTAGTTAGTTTTTTAATATTGGTTACCTGCCGAAATAACAAATATGAGTCATATAATTGTAAATAGAGTTGCTTTTTGTTTGCTGCATTTTTGTCCATATTTAATTGTATATAAATTTAAATTTATATTTAATTGTATATAAATTAAAACTGGCACTAAGTGAACAAATATTCCTAAAGTATTGTTATCAAACAAATGGCAATCATTTTCTACTTGATATAATAGTATATTGTGCACCAAGGGGAGAAAACTGCGTTTTTTTAATGTTACGTCCAACCCCAGGATTTGAATGAGAAAAAAAAAGGAAAGGCTAACCAGAGGGGTCGGGGTAAGGAAGGACGCAACTAGAAGCTTAAGAATATCGCTCGCAGGTACACGCTCTGAGGCGCGTGGCGCGAGCCGAACGCACCTTTCAATGGCTCAGGAAGGGTCAACGTCCGTAGGGACGGTAGGACGCCTTCCGTGAGCGGTGCGATCGTCGGTCCTCTTTCGAGTCAGGAAATTTAATCCCTTTAACTCAGGATCGGACCTTGTGCAATCTCGAGGGAGGGATGAGTAGTGGTGAGGTCTTAAGTTATGAATAAACCGAGAAACATATATTTAATACAAACAAAACATTTATTATAAATTTAGGTTAATTAATCAAATTAAACATGAGATAGGTTTGAGTGCAGGATGTATCAAAAACATACAAAAGTCGGATGTCTAATTGTCGGAATATAATAAATAAATTAAATTTATTTTAACATATTTTTGTATCTAATCATCTAATGTGATAAGCTCGGGTTCGTCTATTTCCTCGAGAACGGTCGAGGCAGTTGACGGGGTTGGGGATGGAGTTCGGGAAGAGGAGGGGAAAGCGGGGGGTCCGAGGAGGGCGACTGGATCGGGATTGACGGGGACCACGCGGAATGGGGCCACCCAACAAACCGGACGAGAAGGTGCGGGGAAAGGGCGAGATGGGAGAATAATAGGGCGAGATGGTACGGCGGGGCGACTCTACTGTGAGGAACAAGGTTCCTCCGAGAAGGCTGGTAGGGGCGGTGGAGTGATGAGACACGAAGGACCGGGCTGTGAGGAACAGGGTTCCTCCGCTTCCTTCCGCGCCCGCTTGTGGCGACGTCTCTCGTGTTTCGCGGCGTTTCGCGACTTCTTATGGGTAGGACCGGGCGAATCCACTACAAGTTAGCGGATCGTTAATATTTAAATCCGTCAAGTGCGGGGAAGTCACCTCAGGTTTTGGAGATTAAATCTAAGGAGTACTTCGAGTCCACCAACGAGTCAGCTAACTCAAAGCAATATACCTCGAGTCCACCGACCTAGCTAACCCAAAGCAGTGTACCCCGAGTCCACCGACGAATCAGTTAACTTAGAGCAACATACCTCGAGTCCGCCGAGCCAACTAACTCAAAGCAATAGGAGAGATGGAAGGGTTATAACTGAGAGACTTCCCTAACACGTGAATATGTAAAAAGACGGGGAGCTGAGATATATGTATATATGTGTGTGTATAGGACTTACTACTTGCAGAGTTCGAGGACACCGATTGATGAGCACTTGATGACTGCGCCTCGAATGACCCTTGGTAGAGGGGAAAGACGGAACAAGTCGTACGTGTGCGGTCTGATGTGTTGCACTGATTCTAACAATAAGTGCTGAATCGTGACTCAAAAGCGGAAGAGATCACGATTGTAATCCGAGAATAACACGAGACTAACAATAAGCTTGGGAGGCTTGAAGAGACTCAGAAGCTTTGAGAGGGAGTGCCGCAATGTCAGGGTTTATATAGGAAAGTTAAAGGGATGGAAGGGATGAATTTTATGTGGGATGTGTCAGGTTTTCATTTGGGGAACTCCGAGTTGGAGAGATGCTTCTAATTTTTTGTTTAAAGGATTTTTCGTTGGTGGGATGTTTTTATCCGAGAGGTGGATTCTTAAATTTTCTCCTATCCTAGAAAGCCAGAGACGGTTGTCGATTTTTCCAACTGTTCATTGGCGAGTCTTCTCGTAAGGCCCCCACTGTCTTATTGGGGGTGCAACCCATCGCTTCCTCCAGCGACTCACTTGTTTTTCGGTTATCGCTGGTTTTTCCTTTATTAGGGTCTCTTTTTTTATCTTGCGGCCCTGTTTTTGTGTTGACGGACGATGCACGTCTCAGGCTTTGTTTCCGCTTGTCGGAAACATCGTACGTGCTTTTTGGAACCTCGCTTGATGCAATAAAGATCTTCATCAACCCATTTAGGCCCATTTGGCGCGTCGTGTCGCCAGGTTTACATTCTTTCAGTTTTAGCCCTGACAAGGTCGATGAAAATCCAGTCACGTATGCCCCGTCCGTCAGTAATTCGTCATCTGAAAGGTTGCGTTTAAGCGCCTAGGTAAACAGATACTTTACCTATAAAAAAAAAGGAAAAGGAATGTGCAAGGGTCAAGGCTCACTCGTCGATCGACAACCGTCCGTGCTTAGTTTACCTTATCCTAATCTTAACGGCTATCCTGAGCTCAGAGGAATTTAAGCGGAAAAGGGAAATCGTGGAGTTCGTAGGACGTAACATTAACGAGTGTGAAGTTTGCCGCGGCAAATCACACGAGTCTGAAAAAGCTTTCGACCCGAGGTGCACACGACATTTTTCACAAGACTTTTACGGAAAGTTCGACTTTCATCTAAAAAGTGGCCATTTCACGCCAAGGCTTACTTTCCTCCCTAGGGAAGAAAATTGATACTTTTTAACCGGCATGTGGTTACTTTCTGCCCGCTATGCCGGGTAAAAATATCAATTTTTTTCCCTAAAAAGAAAATTGATTACTTTCCGCCCGCTATGCAGCCCTGGCGTGAAATTGGCCACTTTCGCCCCTCTGTACAGGCATGGAAAGTCGAACTTACTTTCCGTGGAGGTGTTGTGAAATAGCAATTTTCGGGCAACACACAGTCTTTGTAACACACATAAATATTTCAGTAAGTTGATAGCAAGATACGGACAAGAATTGATCTATCAATAATTTTATTGCTTTCATCTTGCCAACATATTGCTAAGAAGTAAGGTCATTTTTAAATTAAAAGACTATGAGATTATGATTAAAACGGCGATACGAGTTAAGCGCGGTAAGAGGTGCGCAAAGAAAAAAGATATATGGCATGTTATGTTGCTAAAATATAGAAATGTTCAGAAATGGTGCAGAAATATTTCATTAACATTTTATATATAACTGTGCATCTGAAATATTTCAGAAAAATGTTTACAATATTTGTAAGTTTTTGTAATATTGCAAAAAAATGTAGCAAATGGAATATTTCAGGAATATTTCTGAAACATTATAAAAGTAATATTACGTTTAATTTGTATGAAAAATTTTTTTGTAACATATTAAACGCAACATTGCATTTAAAATATTTCTGAAAAATTTCTAAAAGATTGCTTAGGTAATAAAAAATTGAATTGCAGGCAGTGATTTTCTGCAATATTACAGAAGAAATATTGCAGATGCAATGATTTAGAAACATTTCTGATACATAGATTATTACGTTTACATTGCACACGTTATATTTTTGAATGTTTCACGTGCAACATTGCATTTGTAATATTTCCGAAAAATTGCTGACAGACATTAGAACTTATAAAAAATTAAGACAGTTATTTACAATAAGGCCTTTTCCGAATTTTGATGTTTTCTTGCGGCTCTCTTGGTAAAAACCTTTTTTGGAACTCCGACAGTGATAATCAATCGGGGAAGCGCGAAAAATATGTACCCTACCTATTTTTCACCTATTTTTTTACACACACACACACACACACACACGCGGCCCTCTTTGCACTCCTCCCGTGTGTGTGTAAGTATGTAAAAAAATAAGTAAAAAAATAGGTAGAGTACATATTCCCCCCCCCCCCTCTCCCTCGATTGATTATCACTGTCGGAGTCACAACAAAGTTGAGTTGAAGTTTTTACCAAGAGAACCGCAAGAAAATATCAAAATTCGGAAAAGGCCCTATTGTAAATAATTACCAAAATTAAATTTATTATTATGTAATTATTGCATTTTATTGCACTTTTTCTCTTTCGTTAAGAATTTCCTGATATTTCAATTTTTAATATAAAATATGAAATATCTCGTAAAGTATTCACTTTTCGATGACTTTACCAGAAAGTGAACTTTTCTTCGCCAGTGAATAAAGAATAACAAGAAAAATAATATTTGACGCTGACTGGCAAAAAGATTTATTCATATATTTTGTATTGTTGATATTGTTATGCAATAGCTTTGTCACCAAAATAAGCAAGTATAAGAAAGAAAGAAGAGTCAGAGTCAGAGGATCACCACTATCCTGTTCGATCATTGATGTCAAGCAAGAAGGCGCTGGTATACTACTTAGATGGATGATCGGTTGAGAGAGCGGATTTCTTCGGATAAACGCGCGGCGGCTATACGCACATGGCTTAATATATTATTTGGTAAAACTTCGTATTAAGGGCGACCTCACCGATTTCAATGACCTTGATATATGTTGTCAAGGTCATGACCCCAAGTGACCTTCAGAAGGTTTTAGCCGTCGCTCGTTATTTGTTAAAAAATTATTAACAAAAAATGTTTGGAAAATATAGCAGTTATTTTGAGTATTGGAAGGCATAAATGACTAATATATATATTGAAATAGTTCACGCGAAACGAGGTGCCACATGGGTATGTTTTAGCCGATAAGAATCCGGCACTCCCCCACTTCGCCCCGGGGATGGGGGGGTCTTTCTTCCGTAAAGAGGGCTACTGGGTAAACCCCGGAGAGGCGGAGGCGCTCCCCGATTGGGATCCATGACTGGTTGCCTCCATGATCCTCCGTGGGGATCCCAGTAATTGAAGATTTCACCCACGTAAAAAAAAAGGTGCCACATGGGTTCGCGGCGCGCTTTACAAACTCGTTTATATATATACATAATAAAACATTATATATTCTCTATTAATTTCCTGAATACACATATTTTATGTCATCTAGTAATACATAAAATAAGTCTCCTCCAATTTTTTTCACATAGATGATCAACTAACTTATCTTGTTTATTACCACCTCTACTTAAACGAGCCTGTAAAGCACGCCACGAACTCATGTGACCGCAGAGGGGTGATAAAGAATTACAATAAACTAAGTAGGTTTATATATTTCAGTTAGTATTATTCAGATATTTGATACATAGTTGCCATAATATTGAAAAAAGCTGCTATTCGTTCACAATGATTGTAACGTCGGCGAAATAAAAATTCTAAATACCCTACATAATGTTCTTTTCGAGTTCCATACCGTGAAATATTTGCACGTTCACGCCAACAACGTTCAATATTTTGCGTGTGTGCACTACTCTCGGGATCTACAAAATTCATTTTGTTGTGCCCGTAAGGAGGGACTTTGTCGGGATGTAGGCGCCCAAAGGATTAGGATCCACGCACTAATAGAACGACACTCCGTACTTCACAGTAAAAGAGGTTTTGCCCTCACTTTATTACAAGAGAATAATACACTATGCGTCAACGATGCGCGGTTAACTCTAGAAGCGATCTGATCTGATCCTGTCGCTATTGACTTATATATTATTTTTGTTAAGGCGGAAGGAGTGCGGTGACCCCGATCAGAGCACGTCTGCTGCTCCGTATCTGTTCCGCGCGACTCCGCCGCTGTCTCAGCATTCTGGGAACAGAACTGTGACTCGCTTTCTTCTCGTCACGTTCCTCTTTAATAATTTAATCGTTTAATCACGTATTGGTTATTAAACGTGTTCTTGTTCCCAAAAGCTGGTCGGGCTACGACATTCCTCCCCCTTTGAAAAAAGAAAACGAATGGTTTACATGAGTTTTCGTCTTACATAATTTACATCGAGAATTTCTTAACTTACATCGTTTCTTTTTTAATACAATATCGCGGTATCGCTGTCCCTTTTGGGTTTTATTTTATTGTCGGGTGTTTCTCGGCCGCTTGCCGTATGATATATATGTTCTTGAATAATTCGTGGTTTGCACATAGGATTTAGATTTGGATTCATTTGTATTCCTGGTTTATTTTTATTCTTTTTTATTATATATATTATCGCTATTGCTATACTTATGAGTATAGTTCCCGTAAAACTTGAAAGTATCGGGTATGTAGTGTATTTATGTATATCTATTTCGCTTTTATCTAAATCGCTAAATCGGTGTGTTCCCTGAGGTATCTGCGACGCTATTTCCCGTAAATTATTTATTATATTCTCAATCGGGACTAATCTTATATTTAGTATTCCATTTTTCGCACTAGTTAAATGTTCTATAATGCTTGTCATATCATTTGTTAAATCATTTACAATTGCATTCAGTATTAAAAAGTGTTCGTCGAGTTCTTCTCGGTGTCCATACCCGACTTTTTCGCGTACCCAGGTTTCTCTCATCCTTTCTGTAATATTTAGAAATCGATCTTCATTTTCTTGTAAAACCTTTTCCATATCATCCACGTGCGCAATAGTTGCATTTAATATTTTTATTTGATTTTTCACAGCGTGTTGTAATGTTTGCTGGTTTCCTTGCATCATCTTTAATTGTTCCTTTATTATTATTTCATCATCAGCATCCATTGTTCCGAATAATGTTTTAGCTATTGTTCCTAAACCATTGATTAATCCTCTTCGTGTTTTCCTTGGGTTTTGGTACGCGATTTTCAATCGTCTTAATACCATTGTTACTTGCTCGTTATCCTTTTCTGTTATTTGAAGCAAGGTTTGGCAGGTTTGCCTCATGTCTTCTTCTAACGGTTTATCATAGCACAGCGCTTTGGTTTGTGCCATGTAGTTTTGTAGTTGTTGGTATCGATGGTCCATAGCTATGATGTCCAGTTTGATTACCATTTTCCATACTGACTCGACCTGGTTCATTACTCCGATTTTTTCGAAGTATATACCCGGCTCGTGTGTGAATTTTTTCACTTCAAACGATTCACGGATATCACGTTCGGTCTTCGTACAGGTGCTCCATGCTATTAGCATCCTGTAATAAAAAGCATTTTATTTTTGGCTTCTCTGGTGTTGTTATATTCATATTTTTCGATGAATGCAACTAAGCTTTCAGCGATTTATTTTCGCTGTCTTGTATTTTTCTATTTCCTCCTAGGTTTTTTTATTTTTCTTTCTTTCTACGGTTTAATTTTCTATAAACGCTTTTAACCTGTTTATGTGGACGCGTAGAGTTTTTCTTCCCATCTTAATTGTATAATTAACATCTGAATTTTTTTCAATAATTGTGTAGGGTCCTATCCATAATGAGTCTAGTTTTTTCGAACGTCCCCGACGAACAGTCTCGTCGTATAAGAGGACTTTATCCCCTACTTTAAAGGTGCTGGTTCTCGTCTTCTTGTCGTAGTTGTCCTTTGCTTTTAATTTTTCTTCTTTGAGGTGTTCTCTTGCAATCTGCTGGGTGGCGCGTAGTCTTTCCCTTAATTCTTGTGCGTAGTCATCGTATGAGTACGTAGGCCTTGGAGGTTGTGATAGTGCGGTAGGCAATGTCGCCCGATGTCCGTATATTAGTTCGAACGGCGTAAATCCTGTTGCCGTGTGCGGAGTGGTATTATATGCGAACATTGCATAGGGAATCCACTCGTCCCAATCCGTCTGTTCTGAATTAATATAGTGGCGAAGATACTCGGCTAATGTGCGATGAGATCTTTCTAGTGCGCCATTGCTTTCTGGGTGATAGGCCGTTGTCTGTATTTTCGCGATTTTTAATAGTTTGCAGGTATTTTTAAATAACTCGCTCAAAAAATTAGTTCCTTGATCTGTTAGAACTTTTTCCGGAATTCCGTGTTCAAATATTATTTTTGTAACGAATTCTTTTGCAATTGTTGCTGCTTCTTGATTCGGGATCGGAATTGCTTTGCTAAATTTTGTCAAATTATCTTGAAACGTTAATATATATCTGTTTCCGTTATTAGTAATTGTCAACGGTCCTACGATATCTAATGCGCATTTCTCGAATGGCTTGTTCGCGGTATCTGTTACTATCAAAGGTGCTTTATTTCTTCGCGTTAATTTATTTTTTTGACATAATTCGCATTTCGCTATATATTCTTCTACATCTTTAGTTATACCTCGCCAATTGTGTGCTAATCGAATTCGATTTATTGTTCGTTCTACCCCCTGGTGTCCTCCTAGGGGCGCATCATGGTACTCATATAATATGCGTCGTTTTTCTTCCTCGCTATATCTTCGTTCGGTGTCGTTGGTCTCATCTTCCTTGCTAGTAGTTAGGTTAGCCACGTGCCGACTTAATGCGTCAGCGTTTCTGTTAGCTTGTCCGGCTTTGTGTACAATTACATAATCATATTCTTCAAGTTTCAGTCTCCATCGCATTAGGCGTGATCCAGGATCTGTTACGTTAAACAACCATACGAGAGATTTATGATCAGTTATGATAGTAAACTTGGTTCCATATAAATATGGTCGAAAATATTTAACTGCCCATACTATGGCTAATAATTCCTTCTCGGTGGTGTTATAGTTTTGTTCCGCTCGCGATAGTATGCGACTGGCATAAGCTATCGGTTGATCCTGACCTATCTTTCCTTGCGATAATATTGCTCCGATTGCGTAGTCGGAAGCATCAGTCGTTACAATAAACTCTTGTGTAAAATCAGGGTATTTTAGTACAGGAGCGGTAGTTAATTTTTCTTTTAGAACATTAAAAGCATGCTGTTGCTCTTGTGTCCATTCAAATTTATTCTCTTTCTTTGTTAGCTTAGTCAGTGGTTTGGCGATTTTCGAGAATCCTTCGATAAATCGTCTATAGTATCCGGCTAATCCTATGAATGCCTGTACGTCCTTTACTTTTGTAGGCGTCGGAAAATTTTTTACAGCTTCTAGCTTAGCTGGGTCTGGTGAAATTCCATTCTCCGTAATTATATGACCAAGATATGTTACCTCTTTCCGCAGAAATTCACACTTATCTGGTTGTAACTTGAGATTATTTTTTCGTAACCTCCGTAAGACTTCTATGAGTCTCCGATTATGTTCTTGCAGGCTCGCTCCGTATATTACAATATCGTCTAAATACACCAGGCATTTGAGTCCTTGCAATCCAGTAAGTATTGAATTCATTAAGCGTTGAAATGTGGCAGGTGCATTTTTCAATCCGAAGGGCATTCTATTGTATTCGTAGTGCCCATATGGTGTTGAAAACGCAGTCTTGCATTTATCGCTTTCTTTCATTGGAATCTGGTGGTATCCAGAGGCTAAATCCAGTGTAGTGAAGTATTTAGCATTTCCCAGTTGATCAAGTATGTCTGTTATATTTGGTAGGGGAAAAGAATCGCCTATAGTTAAATCGTTTAGTTTTCTAAAATCTACGACTACCCGAAATTTTGGTTTTCCGGATGCATCGTTTTTTTTAGGAACTACTAATAATGGTGCATTCCACTGGCTAGTGCTGGGTCTAATAATTCCGGTTTTTAACATTTCTTCGACTTGTCGGTTTACCTCGGCCTTATGCTTCTCTGGCAAGCGATACGGTCGTACGTTGACCGGTGCGCTATCTGCTTGCGTAGCAATTTCGTGTGAGATGGTGTCCGTGCACGTCAGTGGTTCTCCTTCTAAATGTAATACATCACTAAAGTCTTTACAGATTTCTATGATAGCCTTTCTTTCTTCTGTATTTAAATGTTCGGTACGTAATAGGCGCAGTACTTTTTCACTCCGCGGGATTTTCTCTCCCGTGCTATTTAATTGAGTAATATATATCTCTTCTGGTTCGCACTGTTCGATTTCCTCTATGGTTACATGCGGTGTCGCTATCTCGACCGGGACGTCGGTCGTGTTTAGAATACTTGCTTTGCATAAGAAATTTTCAGGCTCCACCAAGCCATTTCCTATTATTACTCCAGGAACGATTTCTTCGGCTTGTATTATACCTCTCTTATTTTTATCGGTAACAACCTGTATAATTGTTTCGCTACGAGGTTTTAGTATTAGTTTTCTGTAAGGGTACAGTTTTAGTATATTCTGTCCAATCTGCAACTGCTTATTTTTGTAATTGCAAGTGGCTTGTTGCTTCTTCAAGAAGTCTACTCCCAAGATTCCGTCATATTCTATTGGGAAGTTGTCGTTAACTACGTACATAACGTGTTGGATTTGGTGATCCTTGAGTTTAATGGTTGCCTTGACCTTTCCAATAGTCTGTACTTGGTGTCCGGTCACTCCCGTGAGCGTTATTTCCTCTGTTTCGATAGGCGTTTCCCCTTTTAGGTGTTTCACTTTAACTAGTGATATAGCCGCTCCGGTATCAAATAATAGATTTACTTTACCTTGTTTAGCTTCTTTCATTGGTAGGGTAACGAGATCTAACCCTGTATGCGATCGCTGCGTATCGTTTAAGTGTGAAACTTGGTATTCGATTGCTAGTCGTCGCTGTTTTGCTTCGTCTTCTTCATCGCTATTTTGCGTGAAGTTAGAATTTTTCTTTTTTGGATCCATGGCTTTATAATTGCCTTTTTGTGGTCCTCTGTATTGCTTGGCTTGATTTACCTGTTCCTTGCCAGGTCGCCCATGTAATAACCAGCATTCCTCGCGTACGTGTCCTGCCTTTTTGCAATGTTTACAATATTTTTCAATTGTATTTACGCGGGAATATCTGTCTGGTTTTGGTAACGAAAATCGGTTCGCGTATCGGCTTGTCCTGCAATCGCGACCGTAATGTCCGTTCTTTCCGCACTTTTGGCACTGTACCATCGGTTTATTATCTCGTGCCTGTGGAGAATGTGTGTAATTATTTTTTGGACGCGGGAAATTTCCGCTCGGTCCGTTAACTTTTTCTTCTGCGTTTGCCCCTGCAATTGCCTCTTGCAGCGTAGCGTAATGTTGGGATCGTACGAGTATTTTGATATCTTCTCGTAGCCCTAATTGAAAGTTTTGCAATGCTTGTTGCTGTATGGTTTCTAGTATGGCCCGTTTTCCTTCGGGAGCATGATTTTTTCCTTCTATCATTGCGTCGTACAATTCCATGGCTAACTTATCTGTTCTGAGTCCGAACGATCGCGCGCTCTCCCCTTGTTTTTGTTTCAACGTGTTGAATTCTAACTGGAGATGCGTGGTACTTTTTCTACTCAGATAAGAAATTTCTAATTCGTTCTTTAATTGTTGGAAATCCTGAATTTCTCGCGTTTGGAAGTCTGTCATAGCTCTTCCTTTAAGTTTCGTGCATAAAACCGATTCTAATAATGTTCCTTCTTCTAGAGGGTTAATATTCTTTATCGCGTATGATAGTGCGCTTAAAAATTCTTGGAGTTTGCTTGAATTTCCGTCAAATTCGGGGATCATGTCTCGAGCTTCTTTTAATTTCAAGTACCCTATCGCATGTTCATCTTGATTTCGAATATCATTTGAAGTGCGCCCGTACGCAATATTGTGTCTATCGTACCCGTAATCGTGTCGGTTTGGCTCATCGCCGCGCGGGCTTAACGGTTGTCTCCTTTCGCGCAAGCTATCTATCTCTAATCTCAAACCGTGCATTATGTTCATCATATCGTGTATCATTGCTCTAACATCGTCAGGTTGTTGGGTTGGAGAGCTTACTGCATTTCCTGGTATTCGTGCGCTCGCGTTTATCCGGCTTGATTCGTCGCGTAAGCGGTCGATTTCCCTGTCAACTTCGTCGACGGGAACGTTTTGCGAGTTGTTTACTCTTAAGTGACTCATGCTCGTATAATATTCTTGGGGCTCAAACAGGCTCGAATCGTAAGATATCAAAGAGTATTCACGGCGGTGTGATACTCTACTGGACGTGCCTATGTCGGATTCTGCGTCGGGGATTTGTTCCTCGTGACTCGCGGTTAATTCATCGGTTGTCTCGCCGAGAATTATTAATTCATGTTCACTAGGTTCGGGCGAACTTTCGCTCGAATAGTAATTTGCTAAGTTACGACGTACGTTTTCGCGTATGTCGGAGATCGCTTCGGTTACTACTATCGCGGGGTTTACACGGCTGTTGCGTATGGCTCGCTCTGCTGACTCGCTAAGTAGCCCAGACGCATTCGCAACGTTTCGTGCACTCGCACTACGGCCTAACGACATTCACGCGGTTTTTACAATATTTATAGCGACTTACAGTACGATGAGAATCTGCATCGCGTTTCGCTGTTCGCCTCGCATGTGATGTCACTGTCGGTGTTGGTGTTGGCTGCTGACGTTGCTGTTCTCGTTCAGTGTTGTTGGCCGTTGACTCGATCCGGATGTTGTCTCGTGCGTTGAGGTAGGTTGATGTCTTCTCGGGTTGCACTATCGCTGCCGTCTCGTTGTACCGAATGTCTCGTCGGTCCTTACGTCTCGCTGTACCGAATGTCTCGTCGGTCCTTGCGTCTCGCTATACCGAATGTCTCGTCGGTCCTTGCGTCGACGTTTTTTCCCCTTGGTTGCGATTTAGTTTGCTGACAGTTTAGTCATCTGCCGCTTTTTCTTTAGTGTTTGTCGTGGCTTTTCTTTCCACGGTTTTCTCTTGTGTAGTGATTAGCGTTTTCACTCTTTTGCCTCACTAGTGCTGGCGCATCCCACCGCTGCCACCAATTAAGGAGGGACTTTGTCGGGATGTAGGCGCCCAAAGGATTAGGATCCACGCACTAATAGAACGACACTCCGTACTTCACAGTAAAAGAGGTTTTGCCCTCACTTTATTACAAGAGAATAATACACTATGCGTCAACGATGCGCGGTTAACTCTAGAAGCGATCTGATCTGATCCTGTCGCTATTGACTTATATATTATTTTTGTTAAGGCGGAAGGAGTGCGGTGACCCCGATCAGAGCACGTCTGCTGCTCCGTATCTGTTCCGCGCGACTCCGCCGCTGTCTCAGCATTCTGGGAACAGAACTGTGACTCGCTTTCTTCTCGTCACGTTCCTCTTTAATAATTTAATCGTTTAATCACGTATTGGTTATTAAACGTGTTCTTGTTCCCAAAAGCTGGTCGGGCTACGACAATTCATTTTATGATTCACAGTTAAATGTATATAGTCGTTGGTTAGACACTAATAAGATTTCTAACAATCTGATATAATTCTTCCGGTTTTATCCATTTCTTAATAACACTAAGTAATGTGCTAGCAGATCGATCAAATACTGGCTCGATAAATAATCGTTTAGTTGATCTATCAATTCCACCAAATATCCATTGCCCTTCTACGATTCGTCCTTTGTTGTACTTTCTTTTTCCTACTTTAGCCTCATCAATTTCAACTATTTCTCCTTTTCCTTCAATCATTTCTGAATTTGATTCCATCCACTGAATACATACTATCGAAAAATGCACAAGTAGTAACAATAATATTAAAAATAAAAAAAAATATTGATAAATTACCTCACGAAAGAAATTCAACCAGTTTACAATACCGGATTCAGACATTTCAAGTTTATCTTTGAAAAAAGTTCCGGTCTAATCCCTGGTGGAAATAATTTTACAAATTTTTACGCAAAAATTATGCGAAAACTACAATTTCTTATAATATAATTACAACTTTTTCACGCTATTTTTACGTAATTTTTACGTCAAAAGTACGCAATTTGGGCCATATTTGTAATTTTTCATAAATTTATGTAGAAATTTTTATGAATAACTACAACTTTTTGGAAATACTACAAACAAAATAAAAAATAAAATTTACTTCTTTTGTTGAACATTATTTTATTGCTGAAAATCTTGATTACGTGCAAGCTTAATTAAATAAATTTATATTGTACTTGGAAAATTTGCTTATCATCGCTGGATTTGAACCTAAAACCCCTGGCTCTTAAGTCAGTCACCTTCCGCACTGTGCTACAACATTGATTGATGAAGACGTTTTGTATTGTTTACATATGTTACACTTATTGTTAGCAGACGTACGGAAGGTGTCTGCTCTTAATAGGGTCGGTTCATTATATATATATATATATATATATATTTCTTACAAAATTGATGTCGGTCATCGATTCGATGACTTATCGACATCGAAAATCAACTGATTTCAATCAAATTGTTTTGGCATTAAGTTGCTTCTTTCTAAGTTACTTGTGTTCAAAACTCTAAAAATTTTGTCTAAAATTAAGAGACCATCTTCATATAGTATGCAGATAGCCATCGATTCGATGTCGATCGGTATCAAACCGATGACTATGCATCATATGGTGACAGGCCGTTATTCATAGTTGGTTCTTATATTGTTCAAGACCGTCTTAAGTTCAATCTTAAAATGTCATGAACCAATTTCATATTACCATAACCATATTAGCATCTTAAGACATAACATAAGACGGTCTTGAAATAAGATCCGACTATGAATATCGGCCATAGTCTCTTAATTTTAGACAAAATTTTTAGAGTTTTGAACACAGGTAACTTAGAAAGAAGCAACTCATGATGCCAAAACAATTTGATTAAAATCAGCTGATTTTTTATGTTAATTTCGATGAGTGAATCCGGTGAATCGACGTTGAATTGACGTCGATTCGACATCGGCCTTCTCACTGGATAAACATAGAGGAAAGTCCCCTGTTATGGGATAGGATCCTAATATGGGATATTATGTAATAGAATCTCATAATATGTCTCTGTGAAACCAATTAGTTTAGCAGAAACCTTGCTATCTCATATTAGGATACTATCCCATAATAGGGGACTTTCCTCTACTAATTATGCGACATGTTCGACATTTTTACATCAGACTATGCTGAAACTTACAACTTTCAATAAGATCTGTTTCTATTCCTGCACTGCTGAACTAGTACACAGTACACACTGATGTAATATAAAGGCCGGTTTTCACACGCAATGATTAGTGGCGCCAACTGACTGGCATTCATTGGCGCTAGAACCGATTAGCAAACTCACAAGTATTTACAGTGATTGGCGTATAATATGGAAAATATTTAACATTTATTAAACACACAGTAAATGACAGTAAGCATATAACCTCAAATTTTGAGGTTATATGCTTTGGCCAATAACCGCCAGTAAACGCCACATTACTAGTGCCAGTTTGTATCAGTGTTTACACTTACATTTTTACTGGCGTTAGTCGACTGGCGTAGATTGGCGCCACTAATCATTGCGTGTGAAAGCCGGCCTTAAGTTAGAGTGGGTAGTACTTTGTTTATATATCAACAAGTATACTTTGTTTATAACTTACATTTAACCATAAAAATATTTTTAGAATATTATAGAAAGTTGTGAATAGTTATAATTTTTACAATCGATTTTTACAATAATTTGCAACTTCTCCAAATTATTATTTTTATAAAAAATTTTCTTAGAACGTTGTAGAAAGTTGTAAATAGTTGTGATTTTTACAATAATCTACAACTTTTACAACTTACTACGTTCTTTTAAAAAATATTCGCAGAATGTTGTAGATAGTTGTAAATAGTTATAATTTTTACAATAATCTACAATTTCTACGATTTACTACGTCTCATAAAAATGTTCGTAAAAAAGTTGTTACAATTTTCTATTACTTTTTACAACTTTCTACAATTTATTATAATTTACTACCATTTACCATGAATTTCTACAATTTTCACAAATTTGTAGAAATTTGTGATTTGTTGTAGAAGATTGTAATTTTTCATAGAAATACATAAATTGTTGTAAAATTATTTCCACCAGGGATATGAAGAAAGTATGCAATGAATCGACGTACTATTTGTAAATTCAAACGACTTTCTACGAACCACGTATTATAAAAAATACTAAAATTTATATTACACTTCTTCTTGAATCGTCTTTTATGACAGTTACGAATATATTCTACATTGTAACACCAAAACAATAAAAAGTTGCGATCAAAAGCCATCAAATTATTACATCGAGGACAACACGCAGAACTTGGCAGAACTTTGTGGTTTATTAGATAATCAATAAGTTTATTTTTATCATCACATATTCTCAGAAACTCGTAAAGCTTTATTTTAAGTCGTATCAGTCTTGTAACAACGATTGACAAAAGATGACTGATAGAATAAGATAGAACACAAACACGCCAAATAGACCGAATACTGTAGAATGTAAATAATCAAGGTCAGAAGCTAGTATGTATATATATAAACGAGCTTGTAAAGCACGCCACAAACCCATGTGACAGCTCGTCTTGCGTGGAAAGTGTATGCGTAAACTATTTCGACATATATATTAGTCATTTTTATGCCTTCCATTACTCAAAATAGCTGCTATATTTTCCAAATTTTTTTTTGTTAATAACTTTTTAACGAATAACGAGCGACTGCTAAAACCTTCTGAAAATCACTCATGACCTTGACAACATATATCAAGGTCATTGAAATCGGTGAGGTCGCCCTTAATCCGAAGGTTTACCGTTTGTTTGCTAATACAAAACATTTTTCTCAGTGTAAAATGTATTTGAAATGTTTCTGAAGTGTTTCTGCAATATTACGTAGATATATTTCAGTAATATTATCGAAATATTGCCGAAATCTTTCAGCAAGGTTGCACTTAAAATGATTGCGGGCATTGAAATATTGCAGAAATGTTGCAGAAACAGTCGTGAAATATTGATGAAAAGTGTAATATTTTAAATGGAATTTTGCAGAAATGTTTCTGAAATATTACATGCCGAGTGGGGTATTTAAAAAATAACAAACGGTTTGGCTTTTTTTTTAGACATCTTCATTGTTTAATAAAGACGATGGTAATACATTTCTGCTCGACATGAGGCGGGAGACTCCTTCCTTAGAGAGATGTCAAGTTCGTCAGTGCGAGTTCGGAAACACGAACAAATGGACATATTTTCATTGTGAAATAAACATAATCATTGGTACAGAAATTGTAAAAGTCGAAAGCTCGTACACATGTAACGGGAATTGTATTACATATAAAAAAAGACGGAAGCTTACCCTTTATTATAAGCGAGTATAAAATACGTCAAGATCTCGTCCTTGTTTTCAATAAATAATGTCTTTGTCATCCGAGCTCTTGTACATAGCTTGTACATCTTTATTGAAAACAAGGACGCAAATCCCCCGACAACCTTTCTTATATTCGACACACCTCCAGATCACCTTGCCATTCGATCCCTCTCCATGCTTATAGTATAAGTGACCATTAACTGATAACATTTTCTTGCCCTGATTACTCCTCAAAAATTTAAGCGGCATAGTGCACGAAATGATCACAACCAGAACTTGAAACAGACTGATTACAATTGCTGTTGATACCACGTTATCGCACTTCAGTTGTGTGAAATGATATTATAAGTGCGAATAGCACTTGTAAACACAAGACAGTTAGTGGCTCCAAATTATAATATATACAAATAATGACACACACAATTTTAAATATAGACATCACCCGACAAGATATCCTGGTTTGTTGTTTTTCGAAAGATTTTTGGATGAGATATTTTCCGGGGGGAGGGGTTTCCCGGGGAGATTTTTGGATGGGGAGATATTTTCCAGGGGAATTTTTTCGGGAAGATTTTTTCCGAGGGACGTTTTTCCCGGGGGATTCCTTCCTAGAGCCTCTGTATTGAGCCCAATAGGGCCTAAGTCAAATTTTTTAAATAAAAATTCCTATTTTTTATTGTACCATCTTTCTGTATAATACTTTTATATAATATATAATACTTTTTGAGATATTCAAGGAAAACTTGGTAACTTTTTCAATATATATTTAGCTTGTAATATCTTGATGATTGTTTGCCAGAGAAAAAAGTGGTACAGAAAACTTTTAACTTAATTTTATTTCAAAAATGTGCTGTTGCAATAGTATACTCCATTTTTTTTTAAATATTTGTGTATGCATCTTCTTGGAGTGTGTACAAATATTTAAAAAAATTGGAGTGCTATTGCAACAGCATATTTTTAAGACAAAATCAAGTCAAAAAGCCCTCTATAGGGGAGACCAGGGTTAAACCGCCAGTTTTTTTTCGGTGTCAATTTTTAACAACAAAATAAATAATTTAAGTTAAATGTGGTATACCACTGTAAAAAGTGAACCTTTAGCTACAAAATTTATATAGGAAATTTATATCTATGTTGCTTTGTTTAACCGGTATAGAGCAAAAACGACAACGGTGGAAAAATTGAAATCTCAAAAATGCCGGGGTTGAACCGCCACCCCCCCCCCCCCCCGGGGCTAATCCGCCACACTGCATTTTCAATACATATACGTGCATCTAATCCTGAAAAATGATAGGATACATTTTAATAATTGTTTTTTAAGAGAAAAATATAAAAATTTATTAAAAATTTTTATGCGAAACATTTTTTTTACTTATTCCATAAAACAATTTAGGCACGTGAATACAGATCCTGACAAGCGCACGCATGTGTTGTGTGCCCTACGCTCGCATGCAAAGCACTGTTTCCCATATGCTCTGTTTATTATCAACTTCTCTGAGCACACGCAGCACGTATTATCCAAGTCTTCGTCAGAATCCGACCGCTGATACTTCCTTGATTTCGATTTGCGCCCACTGCTCGAAGGCTGCGGTTCTGTTTGTGTGGCATTTTTTTATTTTATCTTTTTTTACCGCAAGAACTGCCTTCTTGAGTTGCTCCTTGTCGACGGCGTCCTCGCGCCGATTCCTCGACGCGCCGACACGTCGTCGGAATCGCTCCGTCAGGACCCAGAGAATCTGTGATTTACGTCGATTTGTACGGAGCAACGACGACGACGACGACGACGACGACGACCACCACCACCACCACGACGACCACCACGACCACCACCACCACGACCACCACCACGACCACCACCACCACGACCACCACCACCACGACCACCACCACCACGACCACCACCACCACGACCACCACCACCACGACCACCACCACCACGACCACCACCACCACGACCACCACCACCACGACCACCACCACCACGACCACCACCACCACGACCACCACCACCACGACCACCACCACCACCACCACCACCACCACCACCACCACCACCACCACCGACACCACCACCACTACAACGGCGGCGACAATGACGCCGAGACGATGCGGCGAACACTGGACGATGCGGTCACACGCGCGACTGTCACTGACACAACAACCAACAACGACGATCTACCGCGGCCGGGACAATCTACCGCGCGCGCGGCATGTCAACTCTCACGCGGAAATCGCGGGATCTTAGAGCCGTGCCGTGCTTCGCCGACGTGCCGTGAGCGCGAGCGATCTCAAAAACAACGGTTCGCCATCTTTTCGGTCGGCCAAAACACCCGTTTTGCGACGATACGTGCGTACCATTTCCCTCCTATACAAACTGACGCACGTGCAAGCGAAGACAAAATCACGCTCGAGGAAAATCTAACCTGAAATCGCCGTGAGCTGAAGTCGTGCGCCCGGCGCGCCACAGTGACGAGACTGGCGGACCAGCCCCGGGATGCTTATTGGCGGATAAGCCCCAAACATAAGTTTCAGGTTTGATCGCCCACGAAATATTAGACATCAACGATAATAAAAAAACTACACTGGATTCGTGTTCAGCATGCATTACTCTTTATAATCACGTACCTCGAGATTTGGAGAGCAAATATTATTGCAGATATTACAATATTTCCACGCGCAGAAAATTTCATTTTCACCTTCCGAAAACACGTTTGCCCTCGTAAAAATCATAACACGGCAAGTAACCTGCCGAAACTCCGTTGATCACATGGGTACCATAAGCAGCGTTTACAATGTTAATAGCGAGTTCGCACAATATACAGGTTCCGAGATATTTGATTTGGCGGTTTAACCCCGTTGGCGGTTTAGCCCCGGTCTTTCCTACTACTTTTTCCTCTTGCAAACAATTATCAAGATATCATAAGCTAAATATTGAAAAAGTTACCAAGTTTTCCTTGAATATCTCAAAAAGTATTAGACAAATAAAAGAATTTTTCAAACAAAAGTTGTTCAAATTAATTAATAGAGAGAGATGGTACAATAAAAAATAGGGGTTTTTATTTTAAAAATTTGACTTAGGCCCTACCCAGTGAGAAATGAATCGACGTCTAATTGACGTCGAAATCATCGATATTACATCATATCGAAATAATGCTCGAAATTTGAAGCTTATTTCGATGTTTGTGCTATATGACATTAAAAAAAAAAGAGATTATTTGTGACATACATTTATTGTGCCAGACTGTAAACAGGAAAATTATGTATTTTCTGTTAAGACATCGATATTTCATCATTTCGATATCGATTTGAAGCTATTTTGATTTGCTTGTCAAATATATAATAACATTGCCATTATATAGAATGCAATATGAATAAAAAATTATATTGTATTGGCAGACATGGATAATGTAAATATTTTATTATTTGAGCGTTATAACAATTGCGTTACAATATTAATTTTTTTAGGCTTCCATTTTTATTAAATAGTTACTTTATAACTGTAAAAGTCACAACAAAATTCCTGTTTGTAATTTGACAATTTTGAAAATTAAAATATTATATAATAGGTACATTTTCAGTATTACATCCGCTCATTTATTAAACAAGAAGTTAAATTAAGCAACTAATTAAATTATTAATATTAAATATTAAAACAATGAGATATTTGTATTTACATTTATTAAAATAAAAAATAAGTTCAATTATGAAAATAAATATTAATAATTGGACTTATTAAAAATTAAATAATTTGTTCAGATATTGCGTACGAATTCTTTTCGCGTTTTTCAACGCCCGATCGTTTCACATTAGATGGCACCACGAGTCGCCACTGTCAAAGAGCCCTCGCCTCCTTCCTCACTCGTTAGGTGTCATGGCCGCACTTGCTTGCGTTTCTTCGAACGTGTCGAGTCCGTTACCTCTTTCTTGACGGATTGATCGTTGCGGCGCGTGTTCTGGAGACCAACCGAGCGAGAATCGGATCACCAGGGAGAGCTCACCGCCAGGAAAAAGAGAGCTGCGGCAGCTAGCGTCCGAGAGGGAGGATCGAGGCGAGGAGTCCGGTTCAGCGAGCGGAGCCCTTAAGAGATTCTCATTGGGACGCCATATTTGTTACTTTCATTTGAGGGTTCATATTTAGGGTTTATACCGTTATTTTTAAGGATTAACCATTAATTGAAGGTCAACTATCACTTGAAGGTTAACCATCATCCAAAGAAAAACTCTTAAAGTTAGGTGTTATTTCGGACCGCCAATTAAAGATTAACCTTCAAATAATGGTTAACCTTCAATTGGCGGTCCGAAATCACACCCAACTTTAAGGGTTTTTCTATGGTGTTTGTTTAACGGTTAACACCAAAAGTTGAGTGTATTTTTCCATAAGGGTGATTAACCAAATCTTAAAGAATTACATATGAAATAGGGGTAGAAAAAACTAAAGAATATAATAGAATTAGAAAAATTGCTAATAATAAAGGGGTTACTGATTTCTATCTAAAAACTCTAATTTCCGCAAATTTTGAGATATTGAGCTTAATTTTTTTTATGGATAGAATATCATTAAAGGTAGGTTGGTGTTGAATTTGGCAAGAATCGGTGAAGGGGTTTCCGATTTTTGCCTAGAAAATGTATAAGTTATACATGTAATCTTATATAGAGTACCATTAAAGAAATGTTGTTCTGAAATTGGCGAGGATCGGTGAAAGAGTTATCGATTTTTGCCTAAAAAATGTATAGAGTAGACCGAGGCGAATTGGATCACAGGGCGAATCGGATCAATATAAGTTTTAAAACAGTTTTCGTTTGAAACAAAACACTAACAAAAACTGTCTTAAAACTTATAGTAATCCGATTCGCCCTGTGATCCGATTTGCCTCTACTCTAAGTTTTTTAATAGATAGAGTATTATTAAAGGAAGATTGTTTTGAATTTTGCGAAGATCGGTGAAAGGGTTCTTCCTTTATAAAATTTTGAATTTTTTGAGAAATGTCCGTGGTTGCTCTAACTTCTGTCAATTTTGAGATATCAGGATATTTATAATTTTATTATATTCTTCAGTCTTTTCTATCCCTATTTTATATTTAATTCTTTAAAATTTAGCTGATTAGATCCTGCTTTATACGCGATTAAAGGTCCTTATGCAAAGTCCATATATGGATCATGTAGCCTGAACTCCCAAAGTCAACATCAATTTGACATTGCATCGATTGTAAAACCCCACTTGTGCTACTAAGCTAACCCTCTATCAATTCATAAAAAGATTAAATTTAAAATTTAAAAAATGTGCAAATTAGAAACTTGCACATTGCTTCCTCATTATTACAGATCGCTACCATTGGTCCTACTTTAATTCGCTCGTAAAGCTTCCTCTATAAGGAAGCCAAACTAATAAATACTAATAATTATAAATCGAATGAAATACAAGCTTCCTCTGAGAGCAGCTTTGTGAGCAAAACGAAATAAGAGCAATAGTAGCGATCTGTAATGATGAGGAAGCAATGTGCAAGTTTCTAATTTGCACACTTTTTATTATATTCTTCATTCTTGTGAATTATAGAATAAAATCAAACTACAAGAGATTATTCTTTATGATATAAAGCCTTTAATGAGTTCAGCATCGACTCGTTATATGTTATTAGTTTAGAAAAATTAGCAATTCGTTATCTTACTCACTTCGTCATCTTACCCTCCTCTCCTCTACACAATGAAATGATGTTACGTATTAATTAAGCTAACGCTTACAACGCGACAGTATTTTATACTATGCGATAGTATACCTTACTATCTACTAGATACTATACCTTAACGATAAATATACGTGGTCTGTTTAAAAAGTAATGAAACTGAATTTTTTTCTCAACAACTGGTAACACTGTAAAAACAAAACTGCAGTAGATTGAGAGCTACATTCATACTCTACCTTCAGTTAAAATTTCAACTTGATAACATTAACACATGTGATTCTACAATCATTTGTATAACCGTATGTTTGGGTGACGCTTCACGAAAATGGAACACAAGAAAAAATCGAGTAGCGTTATACGCAATTTATACGCAATTTCCAAAAAGTGTCACAACCAATTCCGCTCTCCCTTACATATCACTAACCAGTAAAATTAATATATGCTACATACAGGATGATTTGAAACATCCCTCTTGTTCCGCAAATGTCATATTCTTAACTCGATTTTGAAACAATTTTTCCTGTAGCAAAATTTTTGCCAAAGCTTACTTTTCGAGTTATAAAAGGAAATAGTTACCTTATTTCGAGAGAGTTTCGTTTGACCACGTTGATATTGATCATGGTCCTGATTGACCATTATGTATTACTTGAAGTGAAGTCTATCCCAAACCCCCATGTTCAGCAGGGCAAAACAACTTCTAAGCTAATACAATTCCAAATAGGTTTTAACTTACCACGTGAAGCGAGGTCTACCCCACACCCTAATATGCAGCAAGGCAAAACAAGATCCAAGCCAGTACGATTCCAAATAGATTTTTATCAAAAATTTCACTACAATAGTATAGAATATTTTAAACGCAAACTTTTACGTCACTGCGCATTGACCGTGGTTAACCGGGACCGTGATCAGTCGGAACCTGGTCATTCGCAACGTGCTCAATATCACGTAGTCAATTGGGACCGTGGTCAATTTCAACGTGGTCAAACGGGTACCACTCCCTTATTACTAGATACAGGAAGTAGGTAGGGGCGGCTCGATTCACCGTCAAGGGCGTGATTCACCATCCGCTGGATATAATCCGTTAGCGTGCAACTTGCTCACTTGCAGAGATAATGGCATGATATATCGAGAATTTTTTGTCGCGTTGATGCGAAGATGATTGGATCGCGGAGGTGAGGAATGAGGCGCCTGTTGTAATCAGGGTAATTATGCAGATATACGGACCACCCTTCGATGACCTTGACCTTGATATACATATGTTGTCAAGGTTACCTTTCTGAGTGACCTTCGGAGGTTTTAGCCGTCGGTCATTGTTTATTAGAAAATTATAACAAAAAAAGTTTAAGAAATATAACCTTTGTGTCATCAGTGCTAAGGGAAGTAATTTGCTGATATGTGTGTATACATATTTTACCAAATTACTTCCCTTAGACTTCGTTTCGCGTACACGTGTGGACGGGGAAGGGGCCCCGCCGCCCATGCATTCAATAAATAATATTTACAATTATACCCAGATAGCCAAATACTGTGAGTTTGCTGCCATGTTGCCAACAAATTAATGCAACTAATTTTGACAAACTCGGGACAAGGTGAGACAGCATTATGCTTGTCGGGTTGAACTCATATGAATTATATTTCTATTAACAGCAAATTGATTGCAACGTGACAGCATCAATTTCTGGGGGATTTGTGAGAGCACGACATGTTGCAGACAACATAACGTACCAATATTGCGGACTGTTTGCTCTTGAAATTGTGTCAACTGATTGCATGTATAAGCAGTCATGTAGCTGTACTTTTAACGTGTTCTATTTCGATGTCAGCTAATTTACAGCAAATATATGAAAACACATGCAATGCATTAGTTTGCTCAATATGCTCTGTTAGAGCAGAACTCGCTTCGGCAGTGGCAGGTTATCTTGTATAAAGAGAAAAAAAAGGATCGAGGTATATATTATATATTTATTCGAATTACAAGTACGCGTTTCACGTTCGCACACCTCGAGAGACTTAACGCAACTAACTTAAGAAGGGGAAGACAGAAAAAGGTTCAAAAATAGGCGAAGCTGGCGCGTCTCAACGCCATCACAATAACAAAACCACTAAATACGCTTTCTGCCTTACCGACACGGGAACCACTGGACGCGCTTACCGACACGAAAACTACTGCTTCAATATGCTCTATCACGCTTGGCTATCTGGGTAATCATACAATTATGGTTAAACCAGAGAATAATTTGTATTTATGCATATAAAATTGTATACACATATACTTTTCTATACCAACTATTCTCACTGTTCAATATATTAACGATTCACTTTAAATAACTTTCTTTCGTTCATACGTGCCCTAGTGGATAAATGTCTCATAATTTCTCAGAAATTTTGTGTAAGAATTTCTCATATTTTAGATTTAAGAAAAATTCTGAAAAAATATGTAAAATTTCTTAGATACCTTCAGAAATAATTAAATGAGAATTTTCGGAAAATTTCAGTATTTGTATTTTTGATAAATTGCGCAGATTTTCTCATATTTATTAAAATTTCTATAAAGATATACATGTTAACGGAAAAAATCTGAAATATTTTATTATTATTATATGTAAGTACTTATATGAGAAATTCTGGAACTCTTCCAAGCAAGTAGCAAATAAGGTAAACGGCTCAGTTAATGGCATGCTCTATACAAAAAATTACATATAATATAAAATAAGATAATATAAATAATACATTTTGCACACTTTTATAAAGTTAATTTGCAAGTTTTTTTTAATTTTTCTTTATCTTTAGGATTTTTTACTCTTTTCGCTATTTGTGCTTGTTTTTTTTTTAAGTAAGGAACTGATGTAAGGAAATGATATTTAAAACGATAATTTATGAATATAAGTATATTTCGCTTAATTCTTTATTTAAATATATTTTAATTAGGTATTATATTATGTTATTTAAACTTCAATATAGTATTTGTTTGATATATTATATTCAGTAGAACAAATTAATAATAGTCCTTGCTTGCAATTCAAGATGTAATTGGTAATGTGAATACATGGCCCATTCGGAAAATGTTTTGGTATAAAAATATGAAAGATCACAATTTAAGCAGAAAACAGTTTGTGCTTTTGGTTAAAGTAGAGAATACTCTGTATTTATGCTTTCTACTATTTTTTGTTTTAACAAAGACTGATAATTTCAAAATATATAATTGAATGAAGTTGTAAATATATATGATCTAATAAGTGTAAGAAGTGAAATATACATCCATAAATTATTATTTCTTCTTATCGATATTTTAAGTATTAATTATAAACAGACGGAATAACAATTTTCCTTGAATATCAATAAAGCTACTTCAATTTCTAGAATAACAAAGCAAAATTGATAATGCAAACAGATTACAACTCTATGCCAAATAGTGAGACGTAACTTCATTACGTGACGCACTTCTTGGCATCGGGAATTTAAGAGAAAAACTAACATACAGATAAACTATTACTTATCTAATCGATGATGTGATTCGTGCTGAAGATGTTCATATAACCATTATGACGTTTTAATACTTACATAAATACTAAAAATCAGCAAGTTTGACATTTCGCTACCACTGAGGTGTGTCACCTAGAAATGTCGTTCGGAAGCCATTGAAACGCGCGAGTCGCCTCATTCGCTGTCGGTAATTTAAGTACGAAACATTAAAAAAAAGTGTCTGTGCAATAATTAACATTTAAAAACGCTCTTTAATTAAAGACAAATTTGCCTGTAATCTTTTTTATTTTTGACGAAAACTTTATTTATTACAAATATAAATGTACCGTCGGTGCCGGAAACTAGGACAGTGCCATTAACTGGGCCGTTTACCTTAGAAGAAAATAACGTCATTGACAATTTTGTACGATTTAAAATTAATCAATTATAACACTTTTCAAAAATGCTATTTCTTTACAGATACAATTGTGATCTGAAGTGTGTCTCACAGAAAAATGATATTTTAACCACATAATTGATTAATTTTAAATTTTATGAAATATTTAAGACTTAATATGGAGCCCGATTCCTGAACTAATTTTCAAGATAAACGTGTGTGTAAGTTCCGTTTTTGCGAAATATCTACAAGTTGATTGTGATGGCTAAAAGCCATCCGATAGCAATCAACTTGCAATTTTTCTGTAAAAGAGGCGCATACGTTTTTCTGCATATGAATTCACGAATTGAGCCTTATATTAAATCCTAAATATTTTCATAAAAGAGTGATGGCAAAGAAGGAGGGTCCCTAAGGCTGTTTTTGGCACCCTTCAAAATCGACATTCACGTGACCATCAAATGAATATCCAAGATCAAACCAATGACACCATCTTATATCCCCCTTGAAACCATACAACTTTTATCTGGAACATGTTTCTCAAAAACGCTTAGTTTTCCAAAGAAATGCTTGATACGGGTGCGCTGATGCACCATGTATGTAGGCTGGAATTGACTAAGTATTACTTCCAAGGGTATAAGGAAGTGATTCCAGCCATTTTGGTCCAATTTTGAAGGGTCCAATTTTGAAGGTGCCGAAAACAGGCTTTAAAGACCCTCCTCCTTTTGCTTATTTTTTGGACCTCGAATTTAAAACTTTTTTTTATGGCAAATAGTACTATTAGATAAAACATTAATCTCGGTAAAATTTCAAGATGAGCATAGGCACGGTTCCAGAGATACCAAGGGGTGAAAGTGATGATTTCCAGTCAGGGTGTATTGTATAAGGAAGAATGCGTGGCTGAAGTTTACGTATTATTGAGGGTATTTTCTGTCGCCATCCCAATCTGTGAAAGGCAAGGGGACTCACATTAAAAAAGCATCCCAATATGTAAGAGGCAAGAGGACTCACATTGAAAAAGCACCCCAATCTGTAAGAGGCAAGGGGACTCACATTAAAAAGGCACCCCAGCAAACACAATACAACATGTAACGTACAGGTAAGTTGTAATTTTCTACTCAACAATATAAATGCAATATAACACATGTGTGTGTTAAGTAGGAACACACGTGTTATATTTATATTGCATTTATATTGTTAAGTAGGAAATTACAACTAACCTGTACGTTACATGTTGCATTGTGTTTGGTGGGACCCCAATATGCGAGAGACAAGGGGACTCACAATAAAAAAAGCAGCCCGATCCGTGAGAGGCGGTGCAAGTTTCACTTCAATTCCATCTATCTCGGAGAATTTTCATGCTAGATGAAAAATAAGGTCATATTTGAATCCGGCGTAAAAAAATCCATAAGAAACGATATATTTCACTTTGTTATATATATTTTTTCCTTGGTATGGAGAGAGTTTCGTGTACTTTCATGGATTATGAGAAACCATTACTTTCACCCCTTTATATCCCAAAACCGTGCCTATGCTCATTTAAAATTTCTCTGGAATTAATGTCCCATCATATAGTACTATTTGGTATAAAAAAGTTTAAATTTGAGGTCCAAAAAATGGACGAAAAACAGATCTTTTTGCCATCACTCTTTGAAATTAATCAATTATGTGGTTTTTTGATCTCAAAATGTTTAGAAGAAATATTCAAAAATGCTCAAAAATACTGAAAACAGCCGGGCCTAGAGGGATAAGCATGTAAAAGTTGCCCCCGCACATATCAAGTCTAGAATGGCATCATAGATTGGCATTTATGTGACTAAAAAATCCTGCAAGTGTCAACCTTAAAATTGCATTTTTGTATGAGTTATGGAGGGGGAAAGTAAAATAAAAAAAGTGATTTTTCTCGTAAACAGCTCAACTGATTTTGATGAAAAAAAATAAATGTTATGAACATCAATGAGACCTGTATGAAGTTAGCCCCCCATTTTTTGATTTCAAATATTTTTTTAGTTGTTCCCGTTGTTCTCTGTTTGTTCTACATTGTTCCACTGTTAATAATCCAAAAAAAAACAAAAACGAAAACGGTGGAAAAAGCAAAAAAACTGTTTTGTGAAGTAGCCCCCCATTTTTTTGAAAAATCCAAATTTTTTGGTTTTTCTGGATTGTTCTAATTGTTCTAAACATTGTTCCAAAATATTAGTTTGATTGGTCAAAAACTTTAAGAGATAATGAAAAAAAAATTTAGGAAATAACAGTTTTTGGCCATTTATTCGTAAACAAAATTACTTACAAATTGTCGATTTAGAACATATTTCTAACTGCGTAGAACAACTCAGAACAAAATTTGAAGACCAAAACAAGTTCCGAAAGGGTACTTTGCTCTTCATCAAAAAAATTTATTTTTTGATTTTCTTGTTAAAAATCTTGTTCCAGGTTTCCCGTTTTAAAACTATTGTATTCTCCACTAAAACAACTCAGAACAAATTTTTCAAGACCAGAACAAGATCCGAAAGGGTACTTTGCTCTTCATCAAAAAAATTTATTTTTCGATTTTCTTGGTTAAAAATCTTGTACCAGTTTCTCGTTTTTAAACTATTGTATCCTCCACTAAAACAACTCAGAAACAAATTTTTCAAGACCAGAACAAGATCCGAAAGGGTACATTGCTCTTCATCGAAAAAATTATTTTTGATTTTCTTGGTTAAAAATCTTGTTCCAGGTTTCCCGTTTTAAAACTATTGTATCCTCCACTAAAACAACTCAGAACAAATTTTCAAGACCAGAACAAGATCCGAAAGGGTACTTTTGCTCTTCATCAAAAAATTTTTTTTCGATTTTCTTGGTTAAAAATCTTGTTGCCGGTTCTCCCGTTTTTAAAACTATCGTTTTCTCTCTACTGGAAAACACGGAACAAAATTTTAAGACCAGAACAAGAACCTAAAGGGTACTTTACTTTCATTGGAAATATTATTTTCGATTTTCTTGGTTAAAAATCTTGTTCCAGGCTTCTTGTTTTAAAACTATTATATTCTCCACTAGAACAACTTAAAACAAATTTTTAAAACTAGAACAAGATTCTAAAGGGTACTTTGCTCTTCATCAAAAAAATTTATTTTTCGATTTTCTTGGTTAAAAATCTTGTTGCCGGTTTCCCGTTTTAAAACTATCGTTTCTCTACTGGAAAAACACGGAACAAATTTTTAAGACCAGAACAAGAACCTAAAGGGTACTTTACTTTTCATTGGAAATATTATTTTTCGATTTTCTTGGTTAAAACTTGTTCCAGGCTTCTTGTTTTAAAACTATTTATCTCCACTAGAACAACTTAAAACAAAATTTTTAAAACTAGAACAAGATTCTAAAGGGTACTTTACTCTTCATCGGAAATATTTTTTGATTTTTTTTCGTTAAAAATCTTGTTCCAGGCTTCCCGCTTTAAAACTATCGTGTTCTCCACCGGAACAACTCGGAACAAAATTTTTAAGACCAGAACAAGAACCTAAAGGGTACTTTACTCTTCATCGGAAATATTATTTTTCGATTTTCTTGGTTAAAAATCTTGTTCCAGGCTTCTTGTTTTAAAACTATTGTATTCTCCACTAGAACAACTTAGAACAAATTTTTAAACTAGAACAAGATTCTAAAGGGTACTTTACTCTTCATCGGAAATATTATTTTTTGATTTTTTTTGTTAAAAATCTTGTTCCAGGCTTCCCGCTTTAAACTATCGTGTTCTCCACCGAACATCTCGGAACAAATTTTTAAGACCAGAACAAAAACCTAAAGGGTACTTTATGTTTCATCGGAAATATTATTTTTCGATTTTTTTTGTTAAAAATTTTGTTCCAGGTTTTCCGCTTTAAAACTATCGTTTTCTCTACTGGAACAACTCAGAACAAAATTTTCAAGACCAGAACAAGATCCAAAAGGGTACTTGCTCTTCATCGGAAATATTATTTTTCGATTTTCTTGGTTACAAATCTTGTTCCTGGTCTTAAAAATTTCTTGGTTGTTCTGGATTGTTCTAATTGTTCTAAACATTGTTCTAAAATATTAAATTCCCACAAATGTATTTACAAGATATAGCAAAAAATAGTATATCGAGCGCTCAAGTAATATTTCTATGTTGTAGCTATTGTTATTATTTCCTGTCAACCAAATTACATATTTAAGTTGAAAATGAAGAAAACAACGAACGAGAACATCTATCAATTTTGCCGGAACAAACATATAGAGGGCACTTTACTCTTGGAGGTAAACACGTACAACATCTTCATAGGATTATTTTTAAAGGATGGAGCCTCTACTTTCACCTCCTTGAGTTAATTTTTCCCAAAGATGCTTTACACTTAGGAAGCAAGGTGAGAAATTCAAGGATTTAAACCTTGAAAATTTTGTAAAGTCAAATGACTCTACGGTATTGCAAATTTTTTTTCAAGACTCAATTAGCATAAATTGTCTGCCTTTTAAAACGGCTTATTAATAAATTAATCTGCGATTTTTTTCGTCGTTATTTATTGCACTGTGAAAAAATTTTCCACAAAAATGTCAGGTGTACTAATGTCAGGCCGCCGGCATTAGACAAACCAAGGTACACCACGAGGAGGTTGCACGGTCGGACTTGTACCTCGTGTGTGTGTGTGTTGTGTGTGTGTGTGTGTGTGTGTGTGTGTGGTGTTGTGTGTGTGTGTGTGTGTGTGTGTGTGTGTGTGTTGTGTGTGTGTGTGTGTGTGTGTGTAATTATAAACGTCGTAACGTCTTTACTGTTATTAACTTTTTTTATTTTTATATATTTTTAAAATTTTTAGTTTTAAGTTTTACGTATATGCATAATTCCGGTTTTATCTCTGTATCATCCATAACATGTACTGGTTTTTTATTGAAGTCATCAAATTGCATCCACTCGTTATTTTTTACGAATGCAGTGTAGTGTCCTACAGATTTCATTGTTGTACCTCCTCTGTAATCAATTACTCTGCTATTCATTCATATCGTGCTCCATTTAGTATTAAATTATTTGTAAAGTTATGTAATTTAGTTTTATGATCTGTTCCATCGGTAGTTTCGATAAATATTATGTTTCCGTATTCTATATTTATATTAACATTACTGTTACATTTTTTACAATTTTTGTTTAACGTTTTAGTATGTTCGTCTATTGCATTTTGTAATTTTTCATGCCCAAACTGTTTCAATATATCAATAATTGGTAAAATAGTTCCTTTACGTTCGACAACATTTGTACATTTTATGCAAAGTTTTATTTAGATAGTAGCTGAAGTCTTCCTTGAATAATTGTACGTAAAGATAGGAAATACTCGAAACTGCATTAATAATTATGACTCCAGTACATTTTCGCTTACAAAACATTTTATTTCACGTAACAATTCTGCTCTTTTCTTGTAAGTTAATTTACTTGAACCAGTTTTTAAAAAACAATTTAAAAATTCGAAGGCTTTTGTGGAACTGATTCGATCACTTGACGGAACAAATATGTATACTTGCAAAAGATAAAGTATGAAAAATACTGTCGAATCTACATGTATTTTGTACGACATATTTTATTTTTTTTCTCTGCAATTGAGGGACATAAGTTTCCATTTTGAGCATACCGATACCAACTACATTTTTTTTTATTAAGTTCCGTGATATTCCAATCGGGGCGAGCACTGAGTTATGTACTTTAATTTTCTTAGGAGCATTTTTATTTCGCCATTTTGTTCCAACAACAAATCACAAGATATCATCAAATAAAGAGTTCGGTGTTTTCTAGATTGGAAATACTTTTTATATCATACATTTATGTCATTTATATTTTCTTTATTTTCGTCAGATGTTGTTTCATTTTTATTTAAATCAAAATTCTCGCTTTTAAATGATGATTCCTTGTTATCAATATTTGTCTCGCGAGCGTTTTCTTTTTTATCTTTTCTATTTCACAAATTACTTGTTCCTTATTTAAATTCAAATCAACTTCTTTTTTGCTACAGCTAATTTTGCTTTCCCTGAAAATGATTTTAAATAGACACTTAAAAATTTATCAATACTGGTATTTTTTAACTGTATCAGGTCGATGTCCAGAATGTGATTGTATTTTCAAAGATTGTGTTATTAAAAACCTTTAATGCAAACTGATGTAACGATGGAATGTGTAATTGAAAATTTCGATGATTCAATTACACATAAAAGAAAACGACAATTAAAAGGTGAAAGAAGAATTAAAGTTTCTAAAGAAATGGTCGACGCAAATATTTTGCCATGTATATGGCGCAGAAAGGAAGCCGACAAACTTATGAGTTTTGGTGACAATGAGCCAGCTCATTTACCAAATGTTAGTGTATTACGTAAAGCGAAAGAACAAAGACATAATGCAGATTTAGGAATATCTGTTAATGATCCAATAGAAAGTATAACGAATGAAGTATGGTTTTCATGCGGGACACATTCACTCAATTGGATTGGATCCATTTTTTGTCCATTACTGGACACAAGAACAAATGGCAATATATCTACAATATTCAAATTTTATTTGTGTCGATGCTACAGGATCGTTGGTAAAAAAATTAAAGTTACCAACAAATGAATTATCTTCGCACATATATTTATACCAGATAATGATAGAAACATCTGTATCAAAATGCCCGTATTTCAAATGCTAAGCACGATCCAAAATACTATGCGATCATGTACTGGTTTAACGAAATAATTAGAATAGGTTGTACTCACAACAAAACTTCCCATATTCAAACCAGATAGTTTACGACTTTGACAAGCATTGATGGGTGCTGTAGCACGATCGTTTGGAAGATGTAAGAGTTTAAAGATTATTTACAGCAATGTTTTTGTTACCTTACTGAAATACCCTATAGTTTACCATCATGCCTCATTCGTCTAGATATTTTGCACTATGTACACTTAATTTCCCAGTGGAATTAATTTAAAAACGTACACCCACGAGTAAAACATTTTATATGTTAATCATGGGATACTTAACAAAAATAACTGATTTTTGGGAGCTGGAAAATGTCATTAGATCTGTTGGTAATTGTTCAGATGGGGGGATCACCTTGGATGACCTTGATATTTTAGTATGTTGTCAAGGTCACCCTCCTGAGTGACCTTCAGAAGGTTTCAGCCCGCGCTCGTTATTCGTTAAAAAGTTATTTACAAAAAAGTTTGGAAAATATAGCAGCTAATTTGAGTATTGGAAGGCATAATAACAGTAATTATGCAGTAATAGGGACCAAACTCCGATGACCTTGACCTTGACATATGTTGTCAGGTCATGATCCCGAGTGACCTTCAGAAGTTTAAGTGTTTAAAGCGCGTCGACTAACCTATGTAGGCATACACACGTGTGTATGCACTGCTTTATAGAAGTAATTTCGTTAAAGCAGAGCACATACACGCGTGTGTATGCCCTGCTTTAACGAAAATTACAACTTCTATAAAGCAGGGCATACAGTATTGCCCTGCTTTATAGAAGTTGTGATTTTCGTTAAAGCAGGGCATACACACGTGCGTATGTGCTCTGCTTTAACGAAAATTACTTCTATAAAGCAGTGCATACACACTGTGTATGCCTACATAGGTTTAGTCGACGCGCTTTAAACACTTAAACTTCTATAAAGCAGGCATACACACGTGTGTATTGCCCTGCTTTATAGAAGTTGTGATTTTCGTTAAAGCAGGGCACATACGCACGTGTGTATGCCCTGCTTTAACGAATGATCATGACCTTGACAACATATGTCAAGGTCAAGGTCATCGGAGGGTGGTCCTACTGCACAATTATCGTTATTTATGCCTTCCAATACTCAAATTAGCTGCTATATTTTCCAAATTTTTTTTTGTAAATAATTTTTTAATGATAACAAAGCGGGCTGAAACCTCTGAAGGTTACTCAGGAGGGTGACCTTGACAACATACTAAATATCAAGGTCATCCAAAGTGATCCCCCCATCTGAACAATTACCACTGGCTAGATGTTTTGTTCCAAGATTGTATAAATGTAGTTACCTCTGCTCCTCAAGGTGAGGCAATTAACTCATATATGCTCCTGCTATAACCTCTAAAATTAAAAGTATATTGCATTATTTTCCATTGTAATACAAATACT